>CABFVX010001499.1:56609-94921 GCA_902151425.1 Timema shepardi | reverse complement strand
CTGATGTTGGGTCTATGTCACCCCCCTCTACCACCCCTTGATAATGGGTCTATGTCACCCCTCTCTACCGTCCCCTGATGTTGGGTCCGTGTCACCCCCCTCTACCGCCCCCTGATGTTGTTGACGAAATGCGACACCCAGGAGCCGTCCCTCGGGGAGGAGGATGGTGTGTTAGAAGAGGAGGATGAAGAGGAAGAGGGGAGCAGTTTGCTGGAGGAGATGGATGACGACTACAACCAGAACCCTCGGCGGCGGCGGCGTCTCCGTGTCGCTGGGGGTGGGGCCCAGCAGCCCGCCTCCGCCACGCTACCGCTGCGTGCACCCTCCACTCAACCCCCGGTAACGTTCCCCCTCCCCCGCTCCGCCCCTTGCTTGAATTGTGTCAAGGTCGCACGGGATAGCGTCAAGTAGCACCTAGTAATATGTCTGCAAAGAATCACACGTTTTTTTTTTTTTAAGTTGTAAGGGTGGAAATCTGATGATCTACCAAGAAGGGCGTCAGCTGAAAAACGTTGGGAACAAACAATTTAATAGACCTGGCAGGCAAACTATAGTGGACCTGGAGGCCCGTGCAAGTAGTGATTGGTGGTCTCTTCCTTGTCCATTTTCCTGCTTTGGCTGTTTGATGCTTTAGTCAGCGCGTAGGATCACTTGGAAAAGGGAAACAGTCCGTCGTCACCTTAGCACTAGTTTTTGTTTTTATATTACACACTTGCATGGAACTATTGTTTACACATTTATTGTATATTTTTGCCATGAATGTTCATTGTTATATTCTCTCTGATTATGAATTACTGAGAAATGATTAAATCAGAAAAATCAGACTGGTTGACATTTTTGATTATAATCTCGGTTTGAGGGGATGATATGTAATCTAATTTGGAGTCTATTGAGTCATGAATAGAGGTGGCAATTTTCCCCCAGCATTTCGATGCATCGCAATGTATATATCGATCAAATTAAATCGAAATATTAGCTGTTCACGATATGGTTACCTTTAATGAATACTCATAAAAAGATACTTAGGTTAAAAGTGCTAATAGGAAATGATAATGTGCCTGGTTTTCTGGAATGTAGAAATATCTTTATACTTCAAAAGCTTCACTATTTAAGGTTTTCTTTAAATGTTTAAAATAGCAGACGAGTTTAATTAAAATAGAAAGAAAAAAAGTGTAAGTTAAAAATATATGGGAAAAAAATAGTTTTATTTATTTTATTCACAAACTTTGAGGTGGGAGTGTAAGGGACGCGAGAAAGGGGCGGTGTTTTTGCAGTTCTTATAGCAAAACATTTTTGGTCAAAATAAGTAAAATATTTCTCCTGTAGAAACATGTTCAATTTTTTTTCCCGTGGGGACTAAAGTTGTTTTTTTTTAATATGTCAAGGTGTCCTGGAATTTAATAACCACCTTTTTTCTCTACATCTAAAAAGTTTTTTTAATTTAATGCCGCTACACTCACGACAAAAATGTGTTTGCCGTAAAAACATAAAAAAACTTATCTTTTCTCGCTTCCCCTACATTCCTCCAAAAGTGTCGCCCGATAAATAGATCGCCGTTTATGATACTAAAACGTCGATGTATAATTGCCACACCTAGTCATGAGTATCTGTTGCTTACACCTTGTACACGAGGATTTTTCTTACCATGTTTCCCTAAATGTGACGTAACCATAATAGTTGTGTGTGTCTCCCTCCCTCCCCGATTTGTGTTATTTTGGAAATGCGTGGGGGGGTCAGCTGACTGGCGGGTTGCCAGAGTCCCAAGTGCGCGTCACACAACCAGCCAGACATTCTGTGAAGCGGGGTCAGTTCACATGTTTTTTAAGTGAAGTGCGACCCTAATCGCGCGTTTTAGTAGCAGAGGAAATAGCCATGTCGTCGGAAAGGTCACATCTTCCGATCATGATGTACACGAAAGTAGGTAATTAATTTTTTTTTTGTTAAAACATAACCTACATTCGTGTGCATAGTCCAATTTTCATAAAAAAGGGTATTTTAGAAAATACAAACACATTTTTTGTGGCTAACATTAATAGTATTTTACTATATTATTAGTGTTATTTTAAGGTAATAATAACAATAATAATCAAACGTGACAGCTGTAGATCACATGACTTGACGTAGGAATACGTGGAAATAGGTCTAGGTACTTTTTAGTGGTCGAATATAAGGTTCTTTCTATGAACATTTTGTTACCAAACCCTTCCTTCACCTCTGGCAAGACATCTTGTGAATGTGAGGAATGCCAGGCCTCCACCGTGGTTCGGATTCCACGTTAAACTGTAGGTCCTCCATTTCATCTCGCAATCACCCTATCATTACACATTAGCGTAAGTGCGTATAACCCGAACGGGTAGTAAGACGTGGTGCTAATAATAATCTATGAACATTTGACTGAATTTGCCCTAGCACAAGCCAAATATGCGCTTTTCTAAACATTTCGAGACAAGAACCTTTTCTTTTAATTTCTTATTAATCTTGTTATTTAGATGTGAATATATCTTATATATCTTGTAGGCACTATTGTTCATTTAAATTAACGAGGCACGAATCTACTTCAAGATAAAGCCTAACTACAGTCCAATCTTCATAGAATATAACTTGTGACAGTGATCTACATCCACATATTCCAACGCCAAGTCATGGTATTTGCATCTGTCACTCTTTACCCACAGGATTATAGTAAAATTTTATCAAAGTTGGCGACAAAAATGTTTGTATTTTCAAAAAGGTCCTTTCTATGAAATTGGACCGTTAAAATTTTGCCACGTTTACAAAAAAAATTAAACTCTTTAATCTCGTTAAATAATACACCATCTGTAGGCTAATCCAAGTAATAATTTTTTTAAGCACTACGCCCTACTACCCGTTCGGGCTAAGCTTAAATTTACTAATTACACTTATGGTTTTAGGGATTAGGGAGGTGACATTTATAGCAAGTGTATCCGCATTTGTGTGGAAGACGAGTGGAAAGTTATTTTGGAAGAAAAAAAAACACTCTCAGTACACCCGACTGAGATTCAAACCTCGATCTCGTCATCGGCAGTGGCAGTCAAGTCAACAGGAGAGTATCGGTTTAGACCACGTGGCCGCTGAAGCTGGCTTAATAGTGTTTTTATAAAAATAAACACTTCTCATAGCCGTGTTTTTGGTACTGTACTGATCGCCTCATTGAGAGGTGTCCAGTAACACTTATTAAGTTTAATTAAAAAAGGTATATCTGCTGCCAAGACTGAAAGAGAGCATAAGTAAATAATTAGCATAGTAAATAGTTAATTAATCAATAAAAAAGGAGGTTAAGATACTTATTCAACACACGTGGTTTCCCACGTGATTAATTTTAAATCATAACCCAATTACAAAAGGACTGTATTATTTATTAAACGAATAAAAGATAATAAAAAACATAATAAAAGATTAAGATGATAAAAAGATAATAAAAGATTAATTCAAAATAAAAGAGAACATTTACATTTACTACATTACCGATTTGTTTAAGTATTAAAAAAGATATCTCCTGCAGAACAGAGAAAACCAAAAATAAAATTAATTAATACAAAGATAATCATCTTCAAACATTATATTTAATCCCTTGTTTTATTAAATTTTAAACAGCGTGATTTATAGGATGCCGATTGATACAAAACCATAATACAAAAAGAACCAGGCCACGTAGTGGACATTTTCTACATTACATTAGAATTCCACAAAAATGCATAATAATACTAAATCTAAAAGTTAATAATTAAACAAAAAATAATATACACGGAAACTTTACCTCACAACCCCAAAAAAGAAATAAACAAAAGTAAAAGACTAAATGTTAATTTAGAAAAGATTTTAGAAAATTTTTTTTAAAAAAAAGAACAATAAATTACGTCTCACGCTAATAGGATCCAAATAGAGAATGAACGAGACAAAAGGAAATCTCTCTGAACGGGGAATCCTGAGATTAGTTTATCCAATCAGAGATAAGTTCGTTTTCACGATAACAAAAGGACCAATAATATAATTTTTGAAGACTAAGCATTTTTTAAATAAAAGATTTAAAAGAAAAATTAAGGTAAAATTACATATCTAAAAAAGGTACAAAGAGATTTAATTACTTAACACATATTGAAATAATAGTTTATAAAAGATTATTAAAACTTCCGCTCTCCTAAATCTCCATTTAGGCCGCCATGTTGTGGAACTACTAATTTAAAGTTTATCCCCTAGGCTTGGCCACTCACCCTTACCAGTAAGTACAAACTGCGTCTTATAGATATAAACATAGTTTGATTACGAAGTAACTTTTTTAACAGTAAAAAGTTTACTAAAATAAATTTCATATATACATACATCAAATCATGGGATCTTTGGCTGTCCCTTTTGATAAATATTATCACTCACTGTTAACAGTATAAAAAAGCTTGTATTTTCTAAAAGTTTATTTTAATCAAAATAATTCTAGATTCAACCTTATTAAAAAAATATTTTTTAAATATCGCATTACATATAATTGAACACAGGAACTTCAGTTTAGTGTGCCAATGCTCTTACTACTAACCTTTCCCCGGTTCGATTCTCGTGTCCGGGTATCATTTTTAAAATTTACTAATGCGGTAATATCCTTTTAACCTATATTTCAATATTCCAAGACTCGCTTTTTTCCGTGAACATTTAATATGTACAAGCATCCGCTTCAATGGCCGAATGGTCTAAGACGTCACTTTTGTGTTATACTGGCCTGCTGACGACTAGGTGTTCAGATCCCGGGATCTATTAAGGGTAATTGTTTATAATTAGTTTTCCACTCTTACACGCAAATGTGGGTATATTACCCCTAAAATACTTCCTTCCTCATTAGCTTAATTATCTTGCGTATAATCTGATAAAAATATTCAAGGAATAGAAATAATGTTTTTTCCAAGTTTGCCGTTTCTTGAGCTAAAGATTTCAGCACTCTGTTAAAAGTTTCATTTCAATTGGTTTAGCTTTTTTTCCGTTGTCCTTGTCATTTTCCAATAGAAAATGCTATTTATAATTTTGATTTGGATGAGTCGCGTGAGTTTGGCCTAGATAACTCTCCCTTCCCCCCCACCTCTCATTTTGCATGATGAATGAATGCATGCTCTTTTGACATTACCTGTCATCATTTTGGTAGCCGTCTGAATTAGTTTCCCCCGAACTGTGCGGTGTGATTGTCATGAAAGGATGTGTTTTGGTTTCTTGGAAAGTCGGGCTATGACAATCTATAAATGTTAGTTACGCACCTTCTATTACAAACTAGCGTGGTATTTTGTATTGTATAAGTGTGTGTGCTTTATTTAATTTAAAATTTAACGATCGGCGGATTCGTCTAAGCTTTATTTGATCGGTAATACCTTCATCTCCGTATCGGTGGTCTCGTGGTCTAACGCGTCTTACTACCTGTTCAGGTTTTACGCATTTATGATAGTTACTCTAATGGGGTAGAAATGAGTAAGGAGGCATTTTAGAGTTAGTCTACTCGCATTTGAGTGGGAGGAGAGTGAGGAACCATCTAGGAAAACCACCCTCAGTTGACCAAACGGGGATTTGAGCCCCAATTGCCCTCATGGCCAGTCCAACCTCACATTTAGCTCAATTACAAGTTAAGGGAATACCGGGGCTCGAATTCCTGCCAAGTGTAAGGAGCGAAACCATTGTTCATAAGGTCTAAGGCTTTGGACTCTCGCTGCGTGAGGTCATCCTTTACGGAGAGGCTGAGATCCGAATCCCGACTGATTGCACTGCTGGTGTTTTTACACAAGTGATTTGTCATTACGATGTTATCGTTGGTCCACGCAAATGTGGGTGCACTAATCCCACTAATCCTCATCGCACCTTTAGGTGATAATAGTATTGGGTACAAAACCTTTTTTCTTTATAGGAATTATAAGAACTAAGGACAGGTACAGTCCGATTTTCATAGGAAGAACTTTTTCTAAAATACAAACACATTTGGTTTCTGTCAGCATTTATAACGTTTTACTATATTATTAGTGTAATTTTATAGGTATTGATCAATGTAAAGCGAATAGAAAGGCAGCGCCACTCGAAGGAATTTGATGGATGTCATGTCACCCATAACAGTTAATTCCAATAAGTAGAGCAGTGATGTTAATTGAATCTTGGAGTGAATTTTAAAGGCTTTTTTTAAAATATATATTAGCTAAAGTTCCAAAATCTGGCCATATTTTTAGCAACAAAGTTTCTCTTCCATTTAGCGTGTGTATGTAACGCTCTGGCTTGTGTAATGAGTGACGTCACAAGCTCAGCCAATCAGACGTATTTCTCCATCTGGAGGAGTTGCCTTCTATTCCCTTTACATTGATAACAATATTTATCAAAAGTGACAGATGAAGAGTTCACATGGCTTGACGTATGAGTACGTGAAACTAAATCTATAGTAATTTTTCTTGCTGCCAGTGGCTTTTCTTTTAAATACTGAACATTTTTATTCTCTTTATCAAACGTGAAAATAGTGTACTATTGGGTAGGCCTACTATTTTAATGACTCGTTGAGAATCTTGGCGAGATGTTTCCACGAATGGCCGCATGCAGCGCCACGCTGCATCTCGGTGTATGCCCACAAGGCGGTGATCATATCAAACCTCAGTTTGTTTCAAAGGTAAAGGCGGGTCTCAACTACATGCATGTAACCAAGGGCGGGTCCCTATGTTGTGAGGCTTGAATATTGAATGGTTTCACACTGTATATACTTTATTTTGCACTATATTTTCGTATGCATTTTTATTATATCGGTGTTGTAAATACTGTGTATAGTGTTTTAGTTTGTTTAGTTTGAAACTATATATTTTGAAATCCAAGAGGTAATTGCGTAATGAGTTTTCAGGTAAGACCAATTTTATTTATTCTCTCATTTAACTTTTTCTTGGTTAAATTAAACAAATTGGGGACAAAACTGCAATCGAATACGTTAACTAATTAAATCATTGTTATAATGGTTATGTGGGTCATTTCATGCCAACTTTATATTTGGAACATTCGACGAGTTTAATTTAGCCCATCTTCATTAAATTGTTACGAAAATATTATTATTGAATAGCTTTTCTACTACATTCGAAAGCACTAAGATTGAAGAATACTTTTTATCGGATTTTTTTTATGACTATGCCCAAAGAAATGTTCCACTTTTATGCCGGGATCACGATCAACTTAACGTTAACTTGCAGTTAACTTAACGTAAGAAATGTCCTGGGAGGTATTTTACTTTGGGTGAACGTTACTTGAAGGGTATCATGTGATGTAGCCAGCCAATCATCATGCGAGTGACGTCTACAGGGATATTTAGTAATTAATTTGTTGGTTTTAGGACCAAAGTCTACTTTTTGGCATAAGTTCTAGTGATCAGACATTGAAACATAATAATTAAACTAAAATAGGAAAGCTAAGTTTATCAAAAGTTTAATAATAGATATTTATTATATCGGTTGAAAATTGTAAACATTCACAGATCATCACTTCACAGATAGTACAAATAACAGTTCATACTCGAGAATAAAGATGTTTGGCTCGAGTTAAGTTACGTGAATCGTGGTCATACATTTGTTTAATTAAATTAAGCTAACTTTAAGTGAACGTTATGTAAAGGTAAGTTGATCGTGATCACGGCATAACTTTACCATAATTCGTTGTAGTAGACCACTGTTTTGGAGGGATTAATAGGCAGCGTAATTTTTGTTAATCTGACTTTTAGTAAATTACATACCTATGATAAAGGGCCAATCTTAAACTTGTCATTGTGATATAACTTTATTATGACTATATACTTTACCAGGTATAAAATAAGTCAGGAATTGACCCATTTGACCCTTTTCTTATCCCATAATTCCAAACACTGTTGCGTTACCCAGCTCACATTAGTTACAACAAAATAGTTTGGTCACATATACTTCATTAAGTTAATATTTGAGTATTGGCTCAAATTATGCTGTTTGACTGGTTCCCACTTTTGTCTGTCATACAGTCCAATTTTCATATAAAGGACCTATTAAAAATATAAACTAATTTTTTTGCAGTCAATTGTAATAACATTTTACTATATTATCAGTGTTAATTTAATAGGTATTGATAATATTATTTTATAAAATGATTTGACGTATGAGTACGTGAAAGGAGATATAGTACATTTTCTAGCATCCGCTTCAATGTTTGCATGGTCTAAGGCGTCACTATCGCAGTAGACTGGATTGCAGGTGATAGTGAAATCTCAATGAGTATGCCGAGGTTTATTTTACTAAATGACTCCACTATCCTTCCACGCAGACGCAGGTACATTTCCTCTAAATTCAATCTTCCTCATTCTTAACACATCATCCATCTTAATTAGTACAAGAGCGTTTATAACCTGAACAGGTGTTAAGACTTGGTGACCAACTTTTTTGTAGCCTTTCATCTAAATAGAAAATTACCAAAGGTACCAGCCGGAAATCGAACCCGGGACTCTAGGTTCATAGCCAGTTGCATTGACCACTACACCACCACGGGGCCGGTCAACCTTCAGTTAAGATTCTTCTGAAAATTGGACTGTATTTTGTGCTAGTCTAGTCCTGTGTTTGTAGAGTGGATTTGTAGCTAGTACCGTATTGGGACAGTTGTTGTGTCTATACAGTGAATAAGGCGCCTCCTAGTGGCCAGCTCATGTGTACTGTGTTTTGTTTTCCAGTGTGGGACGCGGTCTTCGCTCGCGGTTTCAAACAAAGGTAAGCCAAACAAAGCTGGTAATGTAGCGTGTTGCGAAGTCAGTGTAAAAACAACTGTGAGCGAAATTAATACCACTCGTATGCGAATTATTATTTTTACAATACATGTCTATAATATTACTATCACTCTATCACTACACACGGTAAATCGAACAATACAAGGTTTTATAAAATTTGATCATTTTGTGTACTTATATAACTAAAACAATACTTACAATAATCTAAATAGAAACACGCATAGAATCTTATTCTGTTTCGACTTACTTTCTTTGCACTACTGTATAATGTTGACTCGTGATCGTTTGCAGTGGATGTCATATTTTTCTACAGAGATTAAATTTTAATTTATTTCATCAAACAGCAATGTTAATTTACTCTCGCGTAGAAGGCCTAAGAAAAATAAACATTAATTAATGCCGTTAAAATTACTTATTTGACCGCTTCGGTGGCCCCTACTCTCGCTTTAGACTAGACTACCTATGACTGGGTTCGATTCTCGGTCGGGTGTGCTGAGGGTGGTCTTACAATAAAAGTTTTCAACTCACTCCACGTAAATACGGGTACTTTTCCTATAAATATAACCTCTATAATCCTTAACACTATTGGCGTATTTAGTAGGCTACATAAGTGTATAGCCTGAATGGGTAGTATGACGCGGTGCTAAAATAAACACTATGCCTTTGAAAAAAAAAGGCGAGCGTGTAAATAAATCACTGAACAGTGATGTGAGTGGCAGTGTCGTGTCGCTAATGTGTTGTATCTGCAAATAGGGATGGGGGAAAATGATAGATACTTTACTAATATCTACATTTTCTTTTCGATACTAGTGTTTATTTTACTCTATACTTTTTTCCCGATACTTTTAGTACTTATTTTACTCTATACTTTTTTCCCGATACTTTTAGTACTCATTTTACTCTATACTTTTTTCCCGATACTTTTAGTACTCATTTTACTCTATACTTTTTTCCCGATACTTTTAGTACTCAGACTCCGGTATCGAAAGAAACAACTTTTTTTGTTATTATTTCATGTTGGGATTAAATATGTACTATATTTAAAGAAGGGCACAAAATAGATTGAAAAAATATTACTAATCATATTTAGCTATTAAATAACCTTCCATCAGCTACATTTTCGTAGAATTTTTTTAAAGCCGGTACGGTATAACATGGTTAAATTATTATAGTTGTCAGTGTTTTAATATATATGAAGACATTTATTATTATTATTATTTTGCAAAGATTGAAATTATTACTTGATAAAAAAATAATTCCAGACTAAAATTTCTATACCGATACTTTTTTTCTATGCAAGTACGATATCAATATTTTTCTTCCGATACTTTAATGAGTACAATATCGATACTTTACTTTCGATACCATATTTCTATCTGAGAAGTAAGCGCCCTTAGTTCGTGGCAGGTGAAAGTCGTCCTAACTCAGGGAGAGCATGTAGTTGTTTATGACCTAAGTTTACTTGGATGACAGCTCAAAAAGTTACTAAAAATAGACCCTAAAATATCCCTACGCCAACAGCTGACATCACTTTGGATCACTGTAATAAAAACAGATGGTATTATATGAATGTGATAGCTAACCACAGTACTTAAGGCCAATATTAGTGGCGCAGGAACGGGGGTAACTTTTACCCCCCTCCCAAATTGACAGGGGTAAAAAGTATCATTTTTACCCCCTCTACCCGCCCAAAAATAATATAGTAAAGCATTTAGATAATGTTAATATTATTTTGAAGCAAGATACAAAGTTCACACTAATTTAGCTAATAAAAATAAAATATGCTTGGAGCACACACTAAAAAGATTTTGAAAACTCTTGATAGTGATATCAGCTACTGCAGAAATAAGTTTTTCAACGCTTGTATGAATAAAAATTTATCTTTGCTCCACGCTGAGACTAAATCACCTGTGTCTGATTAATGCACACCCTGAGAGGTTCAACAAAATTGAAATTGCAAAAATAGTTAGTGGTTTTATAGCTAGTAGCGAATATAGGGAAAAAGGTGTTTGGAAACCTACTTTAATTTTCATTGTTTCATAATATTTATTTGAGCAGCTTATAAAATAATTTTTATTTGTTTTGTGTGGATTAATTTTAATGTTTGGCATGACTAAAATAAATGAGAGAAATGCACAACGGGACCGTCAAATACAGTTATCCCTTGCTATACGAGATATCACTTTACGAGTTTTCGCCATAACGCGATTCAAACAAAATAAAATATAATAGTTGCTTAGTCGGCTGTAAGTTCGCAGTCACCCCGTGCAATGGTGGCGTGACCTTGTGCGCGCACATTCCAGTGATAACAATTATCTTTTCTGTACAGTTGGGTGTTAGGGGGTCGTATTGACAACATGGGAGATGCAGGGGTAGAATTTTGGAACAGTTCTTTATGGAGAGAGTTTGGAAAAATATTTGGTCTGAAGTTTCTGATTCTCATGATACTCAACAAAACTGACCATGAAGATCTTCTAGATAAGTAGAAAGGCATAAAGGATTAGGAGGAAGAGCCTTATGTTGTTGAGCCTATCTAACAACTTTCAACATAACAATTTGCTGATTTTTTTAAAGCACAATTCAACCTTCCCAATTCCCAATCCATTATAGTAATTAGTACTTAAAGCGTATAACCCGAACGGGTAGTAAGATGCGGTGCTAAATATTATTGTAATTTAAGCCACAGTGGGTTGAATTGAGTGAAAATTCATGGAAAAGGTAAGAAGCATTTGGAACTAGCCTCTGCCCTACTCAAAGGTGTTTTTTTATTATAATATCTAGGCCCGATGTACAATATAATGCTCGACCGTTTACCGAAGGAATTTTTTTTGCACCGCGTCTTACTGACCGTTTGGGCTATACGCCCCCGAAGGTATTTTGTGGTCAAAAAAGGTCACCAAAAAGTCACGAATTTTTGTTCCTCTGAGTAGACACCCTGTACATTTTCCTGTTTTTTTTAAATCTAAAAAAAAAATGTTATCACCTAGAAAAGCACATGAAAATTTCCCTCCCCCTCACTCCACCTCCCCTCCGCCCTCAATAAAAACGTTCCTGCGCCACTGACCAATATTATTTATATATTTATTTGATGTCGAACACAAAGCTTATTTATCGTTTTATTCCACTCAAAAAAACTATTATTCCCATCACTTCCACAAAAGGTCTAACGAAAATAACTTCAAAATGGCGACCGACGAATTTAAACCATGTGGTGTAACATGACGGGAACAAGCTTTTTACAATGATGCACCCACGCAGTGGATACAAATATTTTATTCCGTTAAACATTTCCAAATACGATAACATAATTTATTATATATATAAAAAATTACAAGTATGGTCTCTTTTCCAAGTAAATACGATGCCTGTATTAAAAGGTATTGATGTATGCACTATATTACACACATTTAATAACGTGACAAAAAGAATACGTACTTTTAATTAGGTTTAAAATATTGTTTCGAGTTGGATACAAATAAATTATTCAAAGTAATGAAATAGTATGAGAACTTACATTTACGTTGTTTTAAATGTAAAATATAACAGATAATTAAAAAACTTAACATTCATAACAAAAGTGATCTTTAACGAGTGTTGGCAACCCAAAACCTAAACATGATCTCTGAACTGTCATCCAGGTAAAAAAAACCTATCATGAACAGACTCTAGTTATTCATTTGCAAGAGTTGTGTAATTGTTTGCCACGAGAAAGGAATAAATGTGGTATTTTAGAATGTTTTTGTGGCTTTATAAAAGGAAAAATTTAGGGTGGGGGACAATATGGCTGGTCCATATTACGTTTCTTAGGTGGATTAATTTGTTGATATATCTGCCTTGAGCACAGTGGCATTAGATGAACTTTTTAAATGAAGAGAAAAAGTTGTCAAATTCCAGGACATCCTTGACAAATATTCAACATTTGTTGATATCACCGTGTGAAGTGGAGGAAATTAAACTGTTTCTACCGGTAGAATATTCTATTTGTTTTGACCAAAAATTGTTTTACTTTAAAAACTGCAAAAACACGCACCTTTTCCCGCGTCCCCTTAATATATGTTATCTTCTTCACTTCTCATGAAGACGGAATTTGAAACTTGCTCTATCCGCCTTGTCTCCCTCCACGTGTCAGACGCGAAAGGCCTCTATGTGCGTGCACACCGGCTATTCTAAAACGCCTTACCCCCGGAAGTGCGTGAGAACGGTGCTAGGAAAAACTCCCTCGCTCGATAGTCTGGTGCTCCTAAACAAACTGGCAGCCTGTAAGACGAAACAAGAGTTCAATAATACTTATCTCGCTTTGTATGGGGAACACTCCGCTCGGACTGATTGCGGCCACACTCTTATTGTCAGTGGGTTGAACATTCTGATCTAAGGCGTCAGGCTCGCGGTACACCAGTCCAGGTTCGAATTTTGTTAGTGAACTGAGGGTGTGTTCCCCCCCATGTCATTTAACACAATGGTCTTACCATCTTTTCTCGATATTTGTGCTGATACGCTTTCTCTAAAATTGCCCTCCTCAAACTTACCTTAGATTAAGCTTGATAGCTTAGAGAGAGACGCTAGAACATAGTGCATGGATGTTTTAAAAATAAACTGGAACATAAAAGAGCTCGAAGGTTTCAAAAAGGAACGAGAATATATCGGTTGACCATTTAATTTTTTTAAATACACAAAACAAATGTTAGTGACCCCCACCCCGGGTCAGCGACCAGGACGTGTCGTGTGTTATCGGACAGGGGAAAGTCACCCCCCTGCCCCTGTGAGGTCAGACAGGCGCAGTCCAGTGGTCGGCCCTCTGCCGGAGTAGTCACATCAAACACTAGTCATCAATCGGTCGCGCGCTCTGTGTTCAATCTCGCTTTTTGACGTTTTAATTGTGTGTGTATTAGATTCATTAGTTTAAGCACAAGGCTGAGTGGAGGGAATCTTGATTTAAGGTCTTTATTTTTTACCAGCAAAAAATATCGGACTAAATAAATTTTGATTCAGTTGATATGTGAAGATTAATTTTATTTTTAGCCTGCCTATTATAATATCAACAGTTTTTGAATATTTCTTAGGGATATTGGCATTTTGGTGAGAAACTTTTCAAATAAAGAGAACTGTTGTTAGTTACTGCAATGCTCATCACATATTTAAGAATTGTCTAAATTATTATTTGTAAAATTAAACTATTTTAGAAAGTCTTTTGACAAATTAACTAAGTGGATCAAATTGGTCATATATTATCGGGGATAAAAACGACAAACCCAAATATAAAAAACATGGAAAAAACTTATTCCAGGAATTATCTTCCTGAACTTTTTGCAATAATTATGTGACTGGTGTTACGATGAAGCTATCTTTGTTTTAGTGAACAGCCTACTAATTAAATTATGTTAGCATATTACATTGCTTGGTGGTTTAAATATTTCCTTGCAATGACAACTTAAATAAGATAAGATTTGAAAAGTTTGGAAATTTATGATTTATTGGATTAAAAACTATCAAAACAAAGAATAAAAATAGATTTTAATAGGCAAGTTGAAAAATGTTGACCGAATTATATAATAATTAATATATATTAGAAACATTAAACACTTTTTTAAAAAAGTTAAAATTATAATAATTATGATAATTGAAATAATAAGCTTAAATTAAGTTTATTGCAGGGTAGAAATCAAATTTTAAGGTAATCTGGTTGGTATATATTTGAAGATTGAAATTGAGAACTCAACAAAATTTGAGAATAATATAAATAAAAATTATTTTTATATATTTATATACAAAATATGTGTAATGAGGGTGGTTTTTCCTAAATAGTTTGTTTCCCCACTATCTCTACACAAATGCAGGTACACTTTCTCTAAATTCAACCTACCTTATTCCATTAGCTTACTTAGTACACAGCCCTAACAGGTAGTAAGACACTGCAAACGTACCAATGACAGTATGGGATCACAATGTAAATGGCTTAAAAAATTAATCAAGTTAGTAATGTACTCAAACACACAATAAATTATAGAAAATTACATTTAGAAGAAACAGAGTTATTTTATTAATAATCTTTATAGTATATATAAATAAAAGAATAAACATAATATAAATGAGTTTTAAAAATCTTATCACATTATGTAACATTGTAAATATACTTGTTTTTGCAGGTGTTTCCTATTATTTTTAATGTTTAGAAACTTTATTCGTATATTCCATAAACATTTTTCAATTTACTGAGGTCAACCTACTGTATATTCCATTCACTGTAGGAATTGACTTCTGAAAGGCCTTTTTCCCTACCATAAATCTACTATATAGTAGGATATTGATAGGAAAAAAGACCTTTCAGAGAGTAATTCCTACCGTGAATGGAATATAGGTATATTCTTTAATAATATCATTTTAAACCATTATATTATAAATTTCCAAATTTTTCATATCTCATATAATACTCTTAGCTACAAATCTTTTTAAAATGTTTTATAAAAATAACACTCTAAAGTAAATAATCACACACTGTTGCTTAAATGTGTTTACCTCTTACTTTTTTTCTATCTAATTATACACTATTTATAAATAAGTTAATGAAAGATAAACATACTTCAGTGTGTTAATTTTATTATAAACTTTGTAAATATTATATTAGGTTGGTTATGTCAATAGACTATACCATTGGTTCTATTGTTTCATTATTGCAAAGTCTTGAAAAACAGGTAGCCCATTCCCGTGTGGGTTTGTAAAATAAAACAACAAAAATTATAATGGATTCACAATAAGTATTTATAGAGGTTACTTTAGTCTTAAAATATACCAGTTTTAATGAAAATAAAATTATAAGTATGCATAGTGGATGGAATCTTTTGATATTTTTTTATATACACAAGAAAAGCATTTATTCTCAAATCAATCTAGATGGTTTAAAAAATTAAGACATTATCTTAGTGCAAGATATTTCAGAATTCTGGAATTTCATGAAAAAAGGCTGTTGATGCTTGGAAGGTTAGGTTTTCTTCTGTTTAGATAGTTGATAAAAATAAAAAGTTTAAGTTTGATGCCATGTAGGAAAAAATCCTTTAAAATAGCTACATTCTAAATATAAATATTCTGTAATTAAGGTGAACTTTTTTTTTAAATTATCAATAATTGTTTGACAATCGTAATTTTATCATTAGGGAGTTTTCTTAGGCTTAGATATCCATAGATACCTAGAAAAACTTACTCTCTCCCCCCTTGCATATTATGCCAAAATAAACCCTAAAAATGTTTCTTATAATTTAATATAAAGATTTAGGAATTTTAAATGATATTTTAATCAATTTAATCTATTTTTTTAAAAAAAGGATGCTATTCAGTAATTGAAAGCTACTGATAATAGGGGTAAGAGTAAAGTAGGGATGGTGTAACAATGCCAACATAAGTACCATCTTTTTTTAACTTATTTATATTCATGGCAACAGGGGCTTTGGAAATACATCCATTTCTAGATCTCCATAGCGACAAAAGAGTTTAGAAAAATAAACTAGATATAATAGAGAAACAAATAGCTACTCAGAAAGTGCCAGTGTAGATAATTGATGTATTAAAAAATTCACATAAAGATAAAGTACTGTGTAAAGTTTCTTTATATTAAAGCATGTCGCTTTACTTTGAAGGAGGTATTGTGGGTCTACATATTTTTAGGGACTTAAGATTTAAACTGTTGAAATCATGGAAATGGTGTTTAAAATACATGAAAACTTTAACCAATAATCTTATGGAACTATTAAGCTCTCATAAAATCATAATACTAAATTACAACTAAAATAACTACTAAATATTAATGTTGCATTGTATGAATACAATATTTCATGTATAAATATAACAATTTATTGTGTTAAGGCTTAAACTGTAGTTTAATTTGATTTGTAACACCCGTCAAACATTTTTGTTTTTAAATTTACTGAAAACTTTGAAGAAAAAAAAGCTTCCAAAAAATTTAGGTTAAAGCTCACTAAATCAAAAATTGAAGGCCATATATTTGCAAATGGCGCTAGTGCCCTAATTTCACATTGTTCAGTTATGAGCTGACTTAAGTTCTGGTCTTTTTAGTGTAATAACTGTCACATCCCAACATCTAAAATTGTTCAAAAGAATTCTTTATTAATTTTGAATGTTTAAATTTATATTCTATAAAATTGTAAAATGTTATGCATCTGCAATATAATTTGAAAGTTACATAAAATATGTTATAAAAATACATGATTAACGAAGTGTGACCAGCTTCGGTGGTAACACAGTATAAGGCCAAATGCGGGTACGCTTTCTCTAAATATAGCCTTAATGATCACTAAAACCATGAGCGTAACTAGTACATAATTGTGTAACCTGGAAGGATAGTAAGATTTGATGCTAAAAAAAGTGTCATAATGGAATTGCCCTTAAGAAATATTTTATTTGTCTCAGAATCAAATGTTATAAGAACTGCGAAAAAATACTGGCCTTAATTTTGATTTTCCTTTCATTCTACCTTAATCAGAGTATATTGAGTGAAAAATAACTTTGTCACGGGAATTGAACCCTGGGACTTGGTTACTATTTTTCCCAAATCAGCTTGTGGTAAAAAAAAATGTGGTTAATAAAAAGTGTTAAGAATATTGTGTGCAGCGTGCAAATTTGTTTGTAGGTGTTGCTTTGTTAATTCTTTTAAAGTGAAACCAGTAGCTCTCGGCCATGCGAATGGGTTATTGCTGGTGTTCCAATTGAATGGTGGTACATTATAATTGTAACGGTCTGTTTTTAAATATTGTTTGATAAGTGGAGCAGGGTAACTTGATCAATACAGATGTGCTTCTCATCCCTACTCTACAAGAGAGTGCAGCCAGCGAATAGAATCAGTCATTTGGAAGTGATGCCTGCCATGAAAGAAAATGATGGTATGGTCAAGGTTCTTTAGTTAAGCTTGGTTTACATTGTGCAAGCTACTGGACTCTTTATGTTCTGACCCCTGCTGTTCACATTGGGAAATCAGTGGCATAGTCATAGGCATTTTTTTAAGCATAAAATTGTTTGAAGAAAGTGAAGTTCTTGATTCATAAGTTAGGCCTATTAAGATTATTTTCTTGATACTGTGCGATAAATTATCAAATATTATGCATTAGGAAGTGAGGGATAGGGCAAAGAGTGTGGACAAGGAAATGGCTGTGTAAGAGGTATTTTGGGGGATCAACAATAATATTGAAAGAGATACACATTACTACGATTTTTATTAAGCACAAAGCCCTCCCTGATTCCCAAAGGTAACTGCATTATCTGATAGTTTGCCATCTTATTTGATCGCTTCTATGTAGCTGATAGATTTTTGCATATATATTACATACTATTATTATTAATATTATTATTAGCACCGCGTCTTACTAGCCGTTCGGGTTATACGCACTTACGCTAATGTGTAATGGTAGGGTGAATGTGAGATGATATGAAGGACCTACAGTTTAACGTGGAATCCGAACCACGGTGGAGGCCTGGCATTCCCCACATTCACGAGATGTCTTGTCAGAGGTGAAGGAAGGGTTTAGTCATCAGATAAATCTTTGCCAGGACCGAGGATTGAACCCTGGCCGCCAGCATAGTATTACATACTCTTCTTTAAAATATAAGTGAAGAATAACCCTGGACATGGGGTGTCTCCTGGATAGCTCAGGGGTAAGAGCATTGGCATACTAAGCCAAAGGTCCTGGGTTTGATTCCCATGTTTAGGTGTTATTTAAAAAAAATTAAAACATAATATTGAAAGATCTGTCTGATCAAGGTTCACATGATTATAAAGATGTCAATAAAACTTCTTTAGAATATAATAGTATCAAACCAATCAACGTGCAGATATAACCTTACATGAAGTTGTACCAACAAGGGTAACATAAAAAATAGCACTGGTCTTGGCCAAAAACTTTTGAATGCCGTTAGTCTTTTCCCGTGTATCATATTGGCCATGGTCAGTCAAACAAAAATTGAAGTAGCTGGCCTACTCACACAGTGAGAAGCCATGCTAACCCGTTTACATGAAGCTACTGGCTTTATCAACTTACACTGTGTAGACTAGTTATTAGATTCAAACAAACCATTCAGGAATTTCATTCAAGTTTTAATTTTGCAGTAGAAACTTTGTTCAACTTCTATATTTTAAATTTGGCCACATAATCTGCTAAATATTTTGAGGCAATATTATTTTGTAAACATTATTTTATGTTTTAAAAAGTCAGCACAAGTGTAAACTAACTTTGAATTGATGTTAAACATCATTTGATTATACCAGATGGGGCAAAAAAAAATTAACCAAAGCAAATTTGCCAATATTAATTTTTATCTTCTTTTTATTTGGACCATTTTGAAAACTGGAACATTGTAGAACATTTGTGTATAATCCTTGTTTTTCTATGGCCAGAGCGTCCGGGTCAGCGTACAACCCGTCAGGTTCGCCAGACTAATATCGTGAACGGACATGGCGAGTCAGGTGTGAACCACAGTCGGGGGTTGGAGAACGTGGCTCCCACCCCCAGCACCCCTGTCCTGGGGGTTAAACGGCAACAACAGCAGTCTGTAGCCCGACAGCAAGTCCTTGCACAGCAACAGGCGGCTGCAGCAGTTGCTGCTCAACAAGGTTGGTAGAGCAAGGTGTCCTAGTTTTCATTGTATTTCTCCTGGATATTTAAAAAAAATATTTAAACGTTAAAACATCTGTGGTTTAATAGGACTTTATATTTGTGTCCCGGTATTAACAAATGGTATTAACTTATTAAAAGCTCAGCATAAGTTGTCTAAAGTGTTGGTCACTCTTACGCTAGGCTGGCCTCCTGATGACGGGACGATTGTATTTTTCCTTAAATAGTATCCCACTCTCTCTCCATACAAATGCAAGTAAACCACCTCTAAATTAAACCTCCCTCTTCCCTATTCCATTCAGTGTATTAGTACAAAAGTGTATAACCTGAATGGGTAGTAAGTTGGGGTGATAAGAAGAAATTCTATAATAAAACGCTTTATAAATTATTTATAGTAATTTTTAGAGCCTAAAATAATGAACAACAAAATCTAACTTGGATTCAGCTTTGAGAATATCTCATTTATTTGATTTTAATTTGCTTTGAGATGATGAAGCAGATCGTACAAACTTGTGCAGAGTACTGTTTGCTGTCTAAGTGTTGTATTGCTCATACAGCAGCCGCGGCGGCTGCTGCTGCTGCTGCTGCCGCTGCCGCCGCCGGCGCTGCTGCTGCTGCCAGTGGTATAGGCCGGGGACGGCGTAGCAATGTTGTGAAAGAGGTGGAGCGCCTCAAGAAGAACCGCGAGGAGCGTCGACAACGCCAGGCTGAAATTAAGGAAGAGAAGGAATCTTTGATGAGTCTGGACCCTGGGAACCCCAACTGGGAGTTCCTCGGCATGATAAGGTATCCCTCTTTAGTCTTGATGGACTCACTGACTCATCAGCTTGCTCACTCACCCAAGTCAAGTTTGAATTAGGTGACGAGACATACTTTAGGTCAGTCGAGCTAAAAATTAGGATTCATTTTTAAAAACTTGCTTTGTTTAGTTGTACATTTTAAAAAAATCCTCAGAAAATCTGATATTTCAAATTATTTATTTTTATATTTGAGTTTATTGATTGGTTTCTTCCAAACACCTCCCCACCCCCCATCTCACCCCCCCTTACCCCGTCATCATCGGCATCTCATTCTCTCCCCCTTTAATTAAGAAATTAGTGGTAACCCTGTATTGCTTGTAGCAGTACTCAATATCATAGAGCAGTTTTCCCCACTTCTTGGGGTTCCCTCTTACTTTCAATCGTCCCTCTTCTGCAGCAGTAAACTACTATTTTACTACTTATTTACTATTATATTTAATTGTTTTCCAAACCCATTTAGTTTAAGGAATTTGGCATTTGAGAGGTGACGAAAACTTTTTATATTTTTTTCATAAACTTTGTTAATTTTTCTACTACTTTTATATTTAAACTAAGCACTCAAATTAAGGTTGTCATTGCACCTTTCAAACTGGTAAATAAAAAATGTAAATTTTGCAAAATATAGCAAATTTACTGAATCATTGGTTAATTTAGGATATTTACCTGAGGGCTTAAAATAATAGTTCTTTGGATGGACAAAAAAGTGAACTGAAGAATTAACCACACTGATTCATGTGTCTTATTACCCCTTAAACAATGGCTGTAAAGTGACAGATGTATTTAAACCTGTTACATGTCTTGACACTGTTAGTCTGATGATAAATGAAATTTTATTTCTCTTTTATTCAATCCAAGCTGCTTGGAAAACCTAGAGAATCCAAGGAATTTGGTAGTAAGAAGATGAGGGCAACCTTGAAAAATAAGTCTGACCCCCTGAATGCTGTATTTGGTTTTACATATTTTCACCTCTAACTCCCACCAACTCTTTAAGAGCAATCCAATCAGTGTTAATTGTTTGTTTCTCTTCTACAGAGATTATCGAAGTAACATTGACTTCAGACCCCTACGAGAGAATGACCTTGTTGAAGACCATCAGATAACAGTGTGCATCAGGAAGAGGCCGCTTAATCGCAAAGGTAACAAAAGATTTGAATGGTGCCAGGTCACAGATAAGGCAACACCAGATACTCAGCCCTGTGGTAGTTTCACTTTGCTCCTTGAGCCAGGATGAGGTCATGGGGAGTGCTAGTCGCAGTCCTCGGTAATAACAGCTCTTTAAAATAAAATAACTAATTTTCAAACAATAGTCAAAGTACCAGCAATCCCACCCTCACCAACCCCCTTTCAATGAACAAACCTTTTCAGATAAGTAACTAATCAATGTATTTGAAGATTGTTTACAACTAGACAATTTACAAAACATTAACTTGAACAAAAAAGGACCATTGTATCCTAAATTTTCTTTGTAATTTGCAATATGAGCTATCTTGGTTTGGGAAAGGGGGTGGGACCGCTACCTGAACCTAGCTCTGTGAAAGCCAGTTTATTGACACTAAGACAATTTTTCTGTTTTCTAGTAAAATCATCTTTTAACTTAAGATACTGTTTTTATAAATGCCTGCTTTGTAGTGATGTTACTTGGAACTGCACATAGTGATCCCCTCCCTTGTTGAAAGACTCGAGCTTTCCCAAAGAGATAAGCCTCTAACTTGGAGGCTGTGAATCTGTCTGTGGGTAAGGCCCACCTTGAACTATCCTCTACACTTAAGCTATTTTGGAATACCAATACAAATTAAAATACTCTTTTTACTCATTCACACAATGCTATGAGGAACTCAAAAGTTCATTGGCGCGCCTACAAAAATACCCCTCCCATCCCATCCAAGGTTAATTCTATCCCAAATTAAGTTTGTCATTTTAATCTCAACTTATCCTTAGGTGGGGGCCCCTCTAAACCCCAAATATATTAGATACCATATTTGAGAATTGAATATTTAGAAATAAAATCTTTCAATTTTTCAAGTGAGATTTATTTTATAGCTCCAATACTGTTATTGGTTATTCAGAGTCAATATCGTTAAAGGATGAACTTAACATCCAGGCCCCAGATCAGTAATTTAACTGAATGTATTACTAATGATCATGAACTGTTTCCTTCCTTTGTCTGGGCCAATTTCGTAAAAGGCCTCAATCTTCCTCTGTCCTTTCACCGTTCTTCCTCCTGCACGCTCTTCCACTTTCCTCCGCACACTTGCTGCTATCTGTTTCTCCCATGTATTAATGTAAGAATTTTATTAGAATGTTAACATTTAGTTACTATTTCTTTTGTATTATATTTCTCTTTTATGTCCTTAATTTTTTTCCAAGATTCAGATTCAGATCCAGATCGTTTCTGATTATATTTATTAAATATGAAGTTTCTATGGAATCTTTCTATCCAGGAAGCTTTCTTAAGAGTAATGTCAAGTTTTTTTGCATATTTTTTAAAGTTGTGTCATGTAAAAGTATATGTGCCAGGTGCATCCTAAGCTACAATTATTTGGAATATGAAACATTTAAAACATGGTGGTTTTTTGATGGGTTTTTTTAACCTCAAGGAAATTCTTGTTTTTGCCCCCCAGAAACTACTCGGAAAGAGGTTGATGTGATATCGGTGCCCAGTAAAAATCAGCTGGTTGTCCATGAACCTAAATTGAAAGTAGACCTCACAAAGTATTTGGAGAACCAACATTTTAGGTTCGATTACGCTTTTGATGACTCTTGTTCCAATGATCTTGTTTACAAGTAAGTTTGATTCTATTTTTGTAAAATATTTGTTTCCTTATTAGTCAGTCTTATTTATAATACTATCCATTAGTCATTTGAAAGACTTGGTGGTTTTAATCAAATATGATTTGAGGTTTTTATCACCCATTTCTAGTAAATGTTAAAAATTGTATTTTAGATATGAAATGTGATAAAGCCATTACTCAGCCAATCTCAGGATCATAATCAACCTCAGATATATTGGTTAATAGCTCGTTGGGTTAAATTTATTTACCCTATTGTAGGGGCTACTTATAGTCTTTCAGTGAATCAATTCACTTTATATTTTCTTTAACACCGCGTTTTAGAGCCCATTTGGCTTATAGGCTCATGTACTAACTACATGTTGTTGAGAACTAGGAAGTGTACCCACATTTGTGTGGAGGTAAAGTGGGAAACCCGACCTCGGTTGGTTGAGAGCGAACCCCACTCTCCCACAATTTAGCTTATTGAGAGAGTAGCACCTTAGATCTTTTGTGCACCGAAGCAGGTTTAAACTTTATTGGTTGTCTTGGCAGGCGAAAGCGTGAACCTAATTAGAGCTAAATTTGTTGGTTACTGGAGTTTTCCACGTCCCCCACAAGTTGCAGATCAATTTTCAAAGAAAGATATTTTATTTTCTAGAAAAGGAATTATTTTTTCTGGTCAGTGTACAAAATTAATAGTGTTATTTTATATCTATCAAAAATATATATCAAAAGTTAAAACTGGAGATAGCATAAATAATTAATGAATGAAGACTTAAAAGTAGATCCAGCAAGAACAATGTGAAACCAAACCATGATGAGTTGATTTGTGTGTTCAGATGTCTGAAAACTTAAATTGGTTTAAAATATAGGTGGTCTGAGGGCTAAATAATTTTATAGTAAATTAAATTGATAAAACTAAAGAAAGAGGAAAAATAAACTACTAAGAGTAAATTTGATTAAGAAAGCCCACCCAGGGAAAGAGGGAAAATGTGGTAAGAATCCAATTCACAAAGGTGACATCTTCCTTTCCTCTGTCTTCTAAACTGTTTCCAACAGTTAAAAAAAAATTCTAAATAGATTAATCCAGTGTTTGTGTTATTTTTACTCTCTTCCTTCTTTGTGTTTGATAAAGGCACCAATGCTAAAATATTCTAGTTGTACTAAAATGTGTTTGTTACTACTTCTACTATAGAAGACAGATGAAAGGAAGATGTCACCTTTGTGGCTTGGATTCTTCCCACATTTTTCCTCTTTCCTTAGGTGGGCTTTCTTAATCAAATTTACTCTTAGTAGTTTATTTTTCATTTTTTTTAAATTTCATCAATTTCCTTTTATAAAATTAAAACTTAAATTATTAATGCTCCTCGTAGGTACACTGCCCAACCTCTAGTCCAAACAATTTTCGAGGGTGGCATGGCCACATGCTTTGCATACGGCCAAACTGGCAGCGGCAAGACCCACACCATGGGCGGAGACTTCCATGGTAAGACTCAAGACTGCAAGAAGGGGATCTACGCAATGGCAGCAAAGGACGTGTTTCAGCTGCTTAAGTCCCCTAAGTACCGCATGCTTCATCTTGTGGTGTCTTCTAGCTTCTTTGAAATATACAGTGGCAAGGTAAAGTGGTTTCACAACTAGCTCATATCATCGGCTCTTCCTATTGCTTTTGAGATACTACTCAGGCGGCAAGCGAAATAAACAATTGGAACCCTTTTAGTGCCATGCTTGAACCAGATCTGTTTTCGAAGATTGTCAGGCTTGTTTCAGTTTGTGTATGTTATGAATACCAGTATATTTGATCATTTTTGTATGGTGGTACAAGACAACTTGCTAAAATGTTATTTACAAAGCTATTTTTCAGATAGTTCCAGGATCATTTATATCTGCATATACTATTCTAAGGTAAAGGGGAATGTTCTTATTTTAGTGAAATAATAGACTCCTGCCTTGTCACAAATCTGGAAAGCCAGCCACATCTGCTTGTCTCACTTAAAAGGTTGAAGTTGAAGGTGATGGTGATTACAGTGGCTCTTGGCACTTAAAATGTCCGAAGGCGAAACCAATGAGATCAGATTGTGGTGCTAAAAGGGCTAGTCATATTTCTAACTACTAAATGTGTGTTGTCAGGTGTTCGACCTGTTGGCCAATAAAGCAAAGTTGCGTGTCCTGGAGGATGGCAAGCAACAGGTGCAGATTGTGGGGCTCACGGAGACCATTGTGGACTCTGTAGAAGAGGTGCTAAAACTCATCACTCATGGCAACAGTGCCAGGTACAACATAACTAGATTCTTATCCCATTGTTATCGATAGTGATGCCAAATCCATTTCCACTATAAAAACTCCTGTCAAAGACTAAGTAAGAAGTAAAATACATGTTTATTCTGGCTATTATAACAGTCAAATAATGAACCGTCATATACAATTTTAGAATTTGAAATTGTTATAATTTTTCTAATCATATTACTATACCACTTTGATTTGTGTAAAAAAAATTATCGAATCTAGCCGAAAAATGTTTTATTTATAAACTTATTCTGAGATTTAACTTTTTATTTAATGAAATCCTATAATTTTTACTTGCCACAAATTAAGGTCTCAGATAATAGACTTAACTTTTCAAAAAAGTGTGTGATGACAAAAGATTTATAGATTGAAGCTTTGGTAAAGATTAAGAAAGTTGTTTCCCTCTCCCTCCCCCTTCTCTCTCCTCCCCTCAACTCTCTCTACCTCCATCTCCCTACTTTCTCTCCCTCTTTCTTTTTCCTAAGGTTTTGTATAAAGTACATTTAAACCGCTGAAGAAATGAAGCACCACATCTCACAATTTGTTAAGGCTATGTGCATATTATGTACTAAAACGCTCATGTGCTAGGGATGGGTAAGGTTGAAATCATAGGATGTGTACCTGCATTTGCATGTAGGAGAGTGGAAAACCGTTAAGTAAAAACCACCGTTAGTAAACTTGACTGGAATTATAACCCCTATCTCCTGTTGATCGGCAGTTTATTCTATTATGGGAATGACACCTTATACCGTGCATGCATCCATCAAATTAATCTCAAATCAAATATAAATCAAGCCACCTTGCAATAAAATTCTCGCTAATAGTTTTTATTTTTTGAATTAGCCTTCTTATTTTTAGTGATAAAATATTTACTCATGTTGTACTGAACAATGTAAACAATATATCCCCTATAATTTGCTCACCAGGACCTCTGGTCAAACGTCTGCCAATTCCAACTCATCTCGATCCCATGCAGTTTTCCAAATTGTGGTGCGGTCGCCCGGCGTAAACCGTATACATGGGAAGTTCTCCTTGATTGATCTGGCAGGCAATGAACGTGGAGCGGACACATCATCTGCCAACAGGCAGACAAGTATGTATGGTTGCTGTTTCACTATTAAACTCTTTGCATTGCATTCGCAAATCCCTTAATCACACCCAAATGATGGGTGGTTAGTTGAGAGCCGTAGCGTAGACTGCTCATTTCCTTCTTATATTCGCAACAATTTCCTCACTCCCCTTATGTTACAAGGTGAATGTGCAAAGAAAAATAGGGAGTTGTAAATTTTAAGTAGAGCTGGGTCAAATCTGAATCTCAAATTTACCTTCTAATCCTGATTTCAAAACATGAAAAAAAATTATGAACATGAAAGGAAATATCAATAGAATAATAAAAAATATAAATGTTAACATTCTTTCTTATCATCCATTCATTATAACATTCAAGTAATGAGTTAAATTATTAGTCTGGGACCTGTTTGTTAAGTTGGTCTTATAAATATGACTGGTTTTGAAAACTCAATAAGCCATATTAGAACATAAAACAAACTTAATTGGAAAAAAAAAAAATTTTCAAGAAATTGAGTTTCGAATTTGAAATTTTATTGACTTTAATATCTTATAGGATTTGAGGTATTCGAGGGTCCATCCCTAATTCTAAGTTTTCACAAGATTTGAATTATATTTTAACCCATTTTAGATATCCTCTTAAGTCAGCTGCTAACAAAAGCTTCTCCATCTCGTGCTTTCCCTTCATTCCTCTTGTTTGCATGTCTCCTCTTCATGACACATCCTTCTTAACTTGTTCCATCCATTGTGTTCTTGGTCTCCCTTTGATTCTACTTCTACTATTTTCCACTTTAAGTGCTTTACTAGATATTCTTACTATTTCCGTCCTTTTTTCATGGCCAAACCATTTTAGCTCTGCCGTCTCAATTGCATCTTGGGCTGCCCCAATATAATGGGCTATCTCTTCATTTATAATCCTTTCCCTTATTTTCCCGTCAATGCTCAAAGTTCTTCTGATGCTTACACTATGCTCACATTTCTTGACAACATTGTCCAAGTTTCTGCTCCATACAGTAATATCGAGACACAGTATGTCTTAAATAAAGTGATGTATTCTAATAGAATGAAGCTTAACCCTTTTATGTGCCAAGAAAAATGACAAAAAAAAAATGTGCCAAAAGTGCCAAGCTATTTTGCTGAAAAATACAGGATTTTGTTTAATTTTTGTTTAACTTATCAGTTATTGAGCTTCTTGCACAATAATTTTTGAATAAACTAACAAACATGCTTATAAATCCATTTATATAATTATACATATACTTTTTAAATTTTTAAATATAATAAAAATGTTACTAGCCAAGATATTTAAAAAAAATTACTGTTTTATTTAACGTTAAATTATAAGCTTTGAAAATTTAAATATCTTGAAAGAGAATAACATTATATTTGGAAGAAGGTGGATAGAAACATAAAAGGGACGAACACAATATGGATTTTACAATGAAAAAAAAAACAGTTCACACTTAACTTTGTTGCCAATGGACAAAGAAGTAGTTTTTGCCTCTTAAAAGTAATCGATCGTCACCGCCCATTCCCCAGACTTAGGTTTCATTCCATCAGTACCCATCAGGGAGGAGTGTGAAACATGCAACACAACTTCCTAAAAGCGTAAACAAAAAAAACACCTAAAGGAGAAAATGGAAAATTATAAAGAATGATAGGACACAGAAAAGGGATTATGTAAAGGGTAAAACATAAAGGACAAAGGATGTGAATATATAATATAATGAATCAATGAAAAGAACACAAAAAAACTGACTAAATAACAAAATTTACAAAAGAAAACAAACTTTTGATTCAACGGTAAAATTGGGTTATGCATAGCAGCCATTTCAGTGACTATCAACTTGGGCATGGTAGTAAAATAGTCTAAAATAAATAAATGGCTTTGAATCAAAAGGGGATGGAGGGGAAAACAAGGAAATGTCAAGGACTTTAACTAAAGATAAGGAAAAGTCAGGGAATTAAAAAATGTCTAAAATATCCCATTAATTTCCCAACTAAACACTAAAACAAAGTTATTAATGCCAAAATAAAATATTAATCTCTAAATTAACTGATAAAACCATTTGTTTAGTAGATACAAACTTTTTTTTATATGTGATCAATAATAAGTCATCCCCCATTAAAACTGGATAAAAGTAGTCGGGGAAAGTTGAAAAATGTTGCCTGGAAAACCTGTAAAAATTAGGGAATTTTGTAAAATGTTTTGTAGCCACCCTGTCTTAGTAGCCATGTTTACAAACAAGGCCAAAGATAAAACTCATAAGTTGAAAAAAAAAATTCATTTTTGATATATCGAAACTTAAGTGCAAAGACAAATAAAAGTAGCTTAAACATAAGGTAGATTGTATTTGCACTGCATTATATTATCTGTTGACTTAATGCTGAACTAAGAGTTCAAAAACATGGGATCACTGTGAGCAACGCTGAAAATTTTAGCAGATATGTCGTGCATCACTCTGACATTGGCACTTAAAGGGTTAATTTGGGGGGATTGGGTGATACCGTCAGGTTTTTGTTCCTTTTTATGTTTCTATCCACCTTTACTATACCTTTCAAATATAATACATAGTGATATTAATATTCTTAGGTACATCCATACTCTATATTATGTTCCTTAATATCTGGTAAGATTTTCCTTCCTGTTGTATTCTGTTTGCTACCTCATGTACAACCTTTCTTTCCTTGTGTACTTTCGATTGTGTTTTATATTTTTATATTTGTATTATGTCCTTGGTGTCAACTTCATTACAACTCTTTATCTGTATTGCTCTACAGTCCATTCATTTATTTATTCAACTTTTTTGGTTTCCTTTGCACATAATGCCACATTCTCATTCTAAAACATATTAGTTGAAGTCTTTCTAGAAATTTCGTCCAGTTCTAGGTCGATCAGTGGTGGTGACGGCACTGATAAAGCTCTGCAGGTTCACACCATAGAGTTTGGCATTGTTGTTTTAATACCACCTGTTAAGGCTGTATGTATATGTACTAATTACGCTAATGTGATTGGGATTAGGAATGTTGAATTTTGATCTAAGTGCCTACATTTGATGGAGGGAGAAGGTAAAACCATTTAGAAAATACGACCCTTAGTACACTTGACCAGGATTTTAACGCAATCTTTGGCAATCCATTTTATTGCAAGAATAAGGCCTTAAGACAATTTGGTCACCGATGTGAGCAAGTAGTTTATTCGTTAATTAATATAAATGTTTGTGCTAGCAGATGTAATCTTGAAAGGTTGATAAATATCTTCTTAGTGATTGGTTACAAGTGCTGTTTTTCACATTCTTCTTCTTTCCTCCAAAAATGCAAATAGACTTGTCTTGTGTTGAGGTTGATATGAAATGTTGTGTGTTGTAGGGATGGAAGGTGCAGAGATCAACAAGTCATTGCTGGCACTTAAGGAATGTATCAGAGCTCTCGGGAGGAAAGGGGCCCACCTGCCCTTCAGAGCGAGTAAGCTCACCCAAGTTCTCAGAGACTCGTTCATCGGAGAGAAGTCTAGAATCTGCATGGTAAGCTTACTTGGGTTTTCTCACAACACTTTCTTTAGTGTAAATTAGAATTGTGAAAAGTTTGCTTTTTCAACTCTTCACAATATATTACTTAAGATGAATCAAAGTTGGAATGTTTTTAGGGATGGGAACCTTGAATTCCTTGAATCCTTACGATATTAGAGAAAATTTTGAATTTGAGACGCAAATGCTTAAGAGTTAAATTTATTTTGGAGTTCTAATAATACTTAAAGTTGATTAAGAACCGTTTATGATTATTGTATGAACAACCAGGCTCCAGACCAGTAAATTAATATTTAGTTATTACAGTCAAATCTCGATTCTACGACCCCAGGAATAACGTATCTCTCGAAGTAACTTCCCTTTTTTGGGGAAACAGTGAAAAATGTGGAAAAAAAAGGTCAAACATTTTAAGGAAATCGGCTGTAAAATGTGTTTGCGCCTATTTAGATCACTGGGCTGCAATTACTTTTGGGAGAGCTGTATTACTAGTAATTGGGGTAGGTCAGGTATAAAAATAGACACCACCCTATTAATGCTAGCCAATAGCATTTGACTCTGCCCACCTCCTCCCACAAGCAAGACAGTTTCCCCACGCGTGACTGCCGCTAGATCACGTGCCAGGCTGGTTTTTGCCATTGTTATTTCGGTTCTTGATTTGGTTACGATTTTGGTTTGATTTTGTGAACAATTTTTGATACGCCACACTATTTTTTTTTTATTTGATAAAAACTGTGGCAGTGACGTGACTATCCCTCCCCGCCCCTCCTTGCTCGCGCGCAGCTGTCTGGTGCAGCGCTGCAGGATAGTTGCCAATCCTGCCGAGAAGGTCGCGGGGGGCTAGTCCGTCACGCATGACTAGAGTTCAGAGAGCAGAGCTCGATAGGGCAGAGTCTCTTAGTACCGCTCGCTTGCAAGACGCAAGGAATCAACGGAAGAAAGAGAATGCGTGTAACTTGAATGCATTTCATTTATGTCAATGTTCAAAGAGAAAATAAACGATGATTTCAAATAAAACATGTGTGGTTCATGAACGAGGGTGTTTCAAAACTTATAATTTAGATTAAATTAGTGTAAAGAAGACATATCTTGACTCATGAAGAAGTATGAGAAGATTACAAAGACAGAGATTGCGTAGTGGCATGGAATCCCAAAGTTGACACTTCACAGTTCTCAAAATGCGAGAAGAAATTAAGAATGCATTGCAGAAGAAAGGCCAAAAATTTGAATGGTGCGACACATGCGAATCTGGAGCAAGCTATGCTGGAGTGGCTTAGCCAGCATAGAGCGCAAAACGTGCCTATAAACGGACTGATAATGCGGAGGAAGGCCGATAAATTTTCTCAGAGGTTGGGTATATAAAATTTAAGTGTTAGAGTGGTTGGCTAGAGCGTTTCAAAGTGCATCACAGTAAATCCAGCCACAAGGTTGTCGGTGAAAACGCATCGGTCGACCCAACACCTGTGAGTGAGTGGATGTCCTTGCTCCGTAACATCCTTGGGCACTATCAGCCTCAAGATGTATACAACACTGACTAGCTGGGGATGTTTTACAACCTAATGCCTTATCACACTCTTGCTGTAAAAGGGGATAAGTGCAAAGAGGAGCAAGGAGCGCTTCGCCATCCTTCTGTGCTGCAACATGGACGGCAGCGATAAGATGAAGCCCCTCGTGATTGGGAAGTTAGAAACCTTGGGGTTTAAAGGCAACATTCTGCCTTGTGACTATGATTTTAATAAGAAGGCATGGATGACCTCGGGGGTGTTCACGTAGTGGCTTATAGGCTTTGATTCGAAGATAGACTCCGCAAATAGAAAAGTCTTGCTCTTTATCGACAATTGCCCCACACATCCTGCTCTTGACAAACTTGAGAACATCGAGCTGGTGTTTCTGCCAAAGAACACCACCAGCATGCTTCAACCCCTGGACTGGGGGATAATTCAGCAAGTGAAGGTAAAGTTCCACGAGATGCTTGTACGGGCTATGGTGTTGAATCTCTACATGGGCAAGGAGAGAATCTTCGCCAGTTGGAGGACCGTGCGACTGGTGGTAATTGCCAACTGTTTCCGACAAGCACACTGTCCTACCAGTCAACGAAGAGACTTCAGTCTATGTGCTTCCCGCCGCTGCCAGCGCCCAAGTCCCAGACAACCCACCACTAGTGGACGCCAATTCTCAGCCTGGCTCATCAACAGCACCTTCATCTGTCCCCCCGACTTTCACTCGACCGTGCAACAAGGAAACATAGCAGAGATTGTCTCCAGACTGCACGTATGAGGATTGCATAGCAACAGACAATGACATCAAAGCTTGGGGCACCCTCGACTATGTAATTGGGGAGCAGCAGGAGTCCAGCAATGAAGAGAGGGAAGAAGAGCCTGAAGACATACCCACAACAAAAGCGGGGACATTTACTCAAGGGCGCTAGCGAAGAGCTGTGGTTCCAGTTCTATAATGTGAAAAACTTTGTCAAGCAAACTGATGACAAGAAGAAAACGACCTCCAAAATGGACAGACTTCTTTAGAAATAGGTAGGGTTATTTTTATGTGTTGGTCTTAAAAAATACCATTTTTGCTATGAGGGTCGGGGGTGAAATAAAATTGGTTGAAATTCCAATAACGACCCCTTCGAAATAATGACCCTTTTCCAGGGAACGGTGAAAGCTAATAGAATCGAGAGTTGACTGTATTTATATTATAATTGAAAGAAGGTACCATAAATAGGGGTGTGTGAAGGCCACATTTTGAATGGGAAGCCAAGTCGAAGCAAATCTTGAAACTTGGAAGAAAAGTCGAAGTTACCTAGGATTTTTATCATTTATCGCTACTTTTAATTTTCAAACTAACCTTGCTAGTAACAAGGACCAGGAAAATTTAATTATTTGTGAACTAAGGACTATATTAATAATTAATGCACACAAGCTTACTGATAAGCTTCATAAATTATTAATAAAATTTTAATCTTTACCTACATCATGGAGTTTATAATATTATTTTGCAATTTTTACATATGCATATTTCTGATAGTAATGATTATAAAATAAAAATAAAATTCCCACTTTCCGTAAGAGCCATTTTGAATAATAAAGAAAATGCGAAGAAGCTATGAAAAACTTTTGTGTCAAAATGCACTTGTAAATTTGTCAAAAATAATTCCATAGAGGTAGGATACTAAGGACTAAACATTAGACACGAGCTGGGAGGATAGCACAACTAAAGCGCTTTCTCTGCTTCATACCTGTGACCATGGTGTTATTTCTTTACAGGTATCTTTATAACTTTCAAAATTAGTTTGGCGATAGTGAAGATAATATATTAACATTTACTCAGCCGCTTTTGATCTATGCTTATGTTGTGGTAGTTAAAATTATTAGTTGGTGTTAAAACTCTGTTTAGTAACGGTTTTAAAATTATCAAATATTGAAAAATGTAATATTTAGTAAGATAAAATTAAATTGTTTGATAATTTATCGAAGATTTATCCTTTCTTCCTTTGAATTTTTTGAATATATGAAGGCTATTGTAGAAGTCTTAAGCCGAAAGAGATTTGACCTTCGACTTTACAAAGATTCGCACACTATTAACAATAAAGGTAAATAAAAATATATAAAAGGAAAAAATGCAATATGTTTTTTACAAAGAAATGAACACAGCTTACACTAATCAGTGCTGCCTTTGGGCGAACAGGTGATGGATGACACTTGAAGAAAACCGATCGTTACCGCCCAATCACCCAACCTAGGTGTCGTGCTTTCAGAACTCAAGAGAGTGAAATGTGCAATATAACTTCATAAAAGAGGAAACCAAAAGTCACAGATAGAAGAGAAGGGAAATTGGTCAAGAATGAGAGAATACTTAGATAGGAGCCTGTAAACGGAATAACATTAAGGACAAAACAAGAGAATGGGCATTGGATGCAATCCTTTTATGTGTTTCTAAACACCTTGCCGGTACCTTCTTTCAAATGTACTATAACTACCCGAATCCAAGATGAACCCCAGTTTTTCAGTGGTTCTGGATAGATTTTTAGAAGTGGTATTTATTTTATTATGAATGAATAAAATAATCACGGTAAAACTTATTTTGTAATGCTAACCAATTGTTTTTTATTTATAAAGAAAACTTCTATATTGAGTTAAAATCTAATTAGAGTTGCAGAATTGGCAATTAATTTCTTTTTTTGTCACAAATATTGCTTTAGCATAAGAAGGTTAATTACTTTGGGAAAGTTTCATAAAAACAATGAGAAGTTAATTTTTATTATGATAAAAATGATAATCGTTAATAAAAATTTGAGTCTCATACATACCGTACTCCCCCTAAATATGAATATTGAACTTTACCATTAACACTAGCTTCTAAAATATAATACTTTTGCTTTCACAACGATTTACGGAAAATAAAATAATATAAAGAGATATAGGAAGAAATCGAAGGATAAATAAACACCAAACTGTTTACTTGGTATCATTAAAAAGTTAGATATTTTTTGATTTCACGAATGAAAACTTAAGTTTGGCATCATCACAAATTGTCTATGATCAATTGTTTGTTTAAAATTAATTTGAGTTTTATCAACACGTCTTATTGACGAGGGTTAATTATGTAGACAAATTTAAAAAAATTAATATGTAAAATTTGATAATTATAAATCTATTTTGACTATATTGAACGGCTGAATTTTTAATACCTTATTGAAGTAATTGGAAAATTAATCAAACAGCACAACTAAATAATAATTTGATTTTTCCCATCACTATCCCCAACCCATTTGAAGAGTTAACCGTGTTGATAACTAAATAGTAGTATCGATAATTTTAGCGTACATTATTGATTATTGTGATACCTATTGATACTACGGGTATTGAGGAATCTAGTATGGTATTGGGCCACCACTAAGAAGTTTTTTTAACGATGACCTAAAAATAGCATAAAAATTTGTGAAAATAACCAAATATCCTGTGTTATACCAACTTCCGGCACCATACAAACTGCTCGACAAGCTATAAAAAAATATTTGGAAGACTGGGTGGGTCAAGTGGCCAACATGACTTGGACCAACTGCTAGACATGCTCAAGTATAGGAGTACAAAGTGATAGACAGCCAAGCGGCCGACACGAGAGGACCAACTGCTCGACCAACATTGAGATTAATCCAGTTAAGAATGGCTCAAGTGACATACAAGTTATTTCAAAACTAACAAAGTGATAAACATGGGCTTAGAAAGTTGGGTATAAGGATGGTATGGATCTTCCTAAAAATTGCTTCCCTCCGACACCCTAGATTTAACTAGCCCAAAAAGGGTGAGGTCCACTTATATGTGTATAAACTTAAGCCATCGTGCTTTTAATTTTAATAATTTACTTACACATTTCATTCTTTAAAATATATTTTTTAACACTAGTTTAGTTATCATTTCGAATAAATAATAGGTTTTGTTACATACAATATGGTATCTGAAAATAATGTTTCTCTGAATGAAACGACTTATCGGATCTGAGGAAATGAGACAAACCTTTTGTTATTAATGGTAAAATCATACTTAAAGAACTAACAAGATGAAATACCATATTATATATAAGAGCAACTGCCAGAAACTAAGTTGGTAGCTTATCAAGGTTTGATTCCGGTCAGGTACAGTGAGGGTGATTTTTTTTAAAGGTTTTACACTCTGCCAACACGTAAAATCAGGTGCACTATATATATAAATTTAATCTTCCTCATTTTCAACACATTAACGTAATTAGTAAATAGGCATATAACCCGAACAGGTGGTAAGACACAGTGCTACAAAAAAAATCTAATTGAACTAATGGATTAAAGAAGAAATGTTATTATAAGATGTGTACTCTCATTTGCATGTAGGGAGAATGTAAATCATTAATGAAATATCACCCTCCCTACACCCGGCCGGATTTGAAGCCTGATATCCCCGTCATTGTCAGTCCAGTCTATTTTGAGAATGATGCCTTAGACCATCAACCATCAAAGCTAAGAACATTTTGTTGATGTTGCGCTTGCACCAGGTTTATTAATGGGTTAGAAAAGGAGCTAAGTTAAGATGAAATAATCCCGCGTTAGTGTAAAAGTTAGATGTAAAAACCATAAGGGTGGTAACTATTAGCCCCAATCCACTGTCGGAATGATTACTCTTATTCAAGCTACTCTAAAACCTTATTAGACTGTGTGACAAACAGCGTTATTTAGGAGGTCAAACAATACCTACACCTATCATAGTGTTATTTAGGAGGTCAAACAATACTTACACCTAGCATATTGTTATTTAGGAGGTCATACAATACCAACACCTAGCACTGTTATTTAGGAGGTCATACAATTCCAACACCTAGCACTGTTATTTAGGAGGTCATACAATACCAACACCTAGCACTGTTATTTAGGAGGTCATACAATACCAACACCTAGCACAGTGTTATTTAGGAGGTCAAACAATACTTTCACCTAGCATAATGTTATTTAGGAGGTCATACAATACTTTCACCTGGCATACAGTGTTATTTAGGCAAACAATACCTACATATACATTTTAAGCAAAATCCTTAGATCTGTTCGAAAACTTAGGCATTAAAAACAATCACTCATTGCTAGACTATCCTTAATTGAAGAGCTAGGGTCAAAATTTTAAAAAATCTTGAAGATTATTGTGATGATATTGGTTTAGATTAATCTAAATTATGTAAAAAGTTGTGGATGAAGGTAATTTTTCTTTAAAGTAATGTATGTAGAGTATCCTTTAAGATTCATCCATGAAGAAACACGCGCTTCTTAGAAATAATGTGAAAAGGATTTCACCTTTAAAATATATTTTTATACTATATTTCCTGTTAAAAGGAAATACTCCACAATATTTAGCAAAATACACCAATTCCCTATACCAATAAGAAGCTAGCCTTCACAACACCTGTCGCCAAGACTCTTTCTATTAGTTAGATTTTACACTGTTGGCGAGGGGAGAAACATGACAGGGGTATATTATATATAAACAGTTGTGTGTATGTTTAAGGCACAGTCAGGATCCAAACATCCACACCGGGATCTCCGCCCATGCACAAGTCAGTCAGAGCCATACACTGGCAGTCACAGTCTAACATAGTATAAAATAACTTACATTAATATCTCAAGTGTGCATTAATATAAAGTATTTAATTGGATTTTGTATAAGTGATTAGCAGATGTCATTTAAATAAACCATGTGTGAATAAACAGCCATCAACAGTTCTCTTTCTTACATTTATTAATTATAATGTTCTAATTAGTGCTCGAACACGGAGCTGTAGACAGCTGGTTAAACTGTATCTTTTCCGTACAGGGATTATTGGCGCTTGATCATGGAGCTATAGACAACCTAAACAACATCACAGCATTATTATATCAGGGAATTAATCCGTAGTGTTTCAATCGACGCCCAAAGCGGGGCGATTGATTCCATAGTGTTACATTATCCCTATAAATATAAATATCAAGTTTGGACAAAATCCATTACACCATTTTGAATCTGTGGCCAGGAAGACAAACAGACTGACCGACATGGGAACAGACATAATTGTAAAATCTTGGCACAAAAATCACACTACGGGGCAATAAAACTTATAGCTTACACTTGGTAACTTGCTCTACTTTGTATTTCCCAAATTATTTCAAAAATAATCCAAAATCCAGTGACTTTATATAATTTATCTGTCTCTTTGACTTTTCCATATAACACCCAATTACTTTACACGATTTTTCATGAGCGTAGGAAGAGTTTGGTTATGATTCTTTGGCCTGGCGAGCGGGGGTCCAAATTGTATGCTTCTGGCATGATATTAGGACTACTGAGAGTAAGAAAATTATTTTAAAAAGTGGCGGCAGAACTTTATTTGTGGTAAGGGTATCAAAAAGGGTTTTTTATGAACTTTTTATCTCCCCTCTTTCCCCCAGTTAATATTTTAAAAGTAGATTCTTAGAAGCTAGTGCTCCTCAAGGGGAGTTTTTTTTTAGAACTATACGCTTTATTTTTTCCAAGAAATTTAGTGTAGACTTCTCAGAGTTTTTTTTTTAATTTGGATAAACCAAAGGGCTATTTGGGGTAGTTCTCCTTCTGCAAATTTTTGGAAATAGATGCCTCTAAAATCTATTCTAATAGTGCTAAACCATCATTTTTCATAAATTAGATTACCTAGAATCTATTTAAACCTCCCCCAGAATTCTTTTGAATTTTGGATGCCCGTAAAATAATTTTAGGGGGGTCTTTTCCAGATATTTTTTATGGAATTTTTTTAATATCAGATGCAGCTAGAAGCTATTTGAAGTATTTTTGAAAATTCAATGCTTTTAGATGATATACTACTTATGAAGATTGGAAAGCAGAATAAAATCAAGATAATTAGTTTATCAAACAGACTTATTTTAAGACTTTTTAGCTATCAACATTAAAAACTTTAGTGGGAAGTGGGGTTTTGGAACACCGTAACCCACCCCCTTTCCTCCCCACACACTCCCC
>CABFVX010001499.1:26314-55938 GCA_902151425.1 Timema shepardi | reverse complement strand
CACACACACACACACACACACACTTCCCCCTCGCTACATTCTTGCTATGTTCCTATCTTATTAGCCTGCTTTTCTTTAGGCTAAACAAAAGTTTGTATCAACCCTGTCAAGGTTCATATTGTGTAAGGAATACTATAAAACCTTTAAACTAGGGTTGATTAAAATATACTGAGTATTTTTTTTGACAAACCATGCATAAGTTACAACATTAAATATAATATAACACCACTGTTTAACATAGGGTTTAAAAAAAATCAAGCCACTACAAAAAAAAAGCGTGTTATTAAATGTCCAGCTTTTTAAATTCATTAGGATTGATGAAGATATGTCAAAGAGAAATTTGAAACTGTGGTTGGAAAATCGCCTTGTGTCCAAATTAAACTTACAATTACACTGTGAAATGTTATCAAGTTGTTCTTATCTGTGTCAAAAGTGTGAATAAGTACTACCCATTTGGCTTTACTATTCATGTATTTTTAATTTGGGGCATTCACAAATAGACCTAATGTTAGCTACTCTATTTTTGTGAATGAGTTTTATTCTTCATGTGATAAAAAATATAATTAGGGCACTGTTTCTTACTACCCGTTTGGGTTATGCGCTTATGTAATAATTATTCTAATGTATTAAGAATGAGTAAGGTTGAATTTAGAGGAAGTTCACTCGCATTCAGGTGGAATGAGAGTGAACAACTTTTTGGGGGGAAACATGTGCACCTGACCGGTATTGAATCCTGATATCTGTCTTCAGTTATCTACTCTATTGTGAGAGTGACACCTTAGACCATGTGGTCACTGGATTGGATCAGTTTTCTATTAAATTAGCTATAAATGTATGTCTTCATTACTTGAAATTATCAAAGTAATAGTAACAGTTGTACATTTCGATACATGGATTTTGAATTTACTTGGGAAGTATTAGGGGGGAATAGGATAGTTTCAGCCACCCCACCCAAAATAAAAGCATGGGGATTGAAACCTCCACCCCAGGACCATCTGCTCAGGAGTACTACCAATTTTTATTCTTGATAAACAAATCTCTTCTGTCACGCTGTCATTGCTAACTAAAGTTATTCACAAGGCCTAAATAGACTGCATTTTACATTAACGCTTCTAAATAGCCTACATGCAATAAAATTTAACTCATCAAATACATACTTAATTAGTGAGTTATGACTTGCGATAATAAGAGAAGTACCAATATAATATTTTTACATACGATTCCAACATAGAATTGTACAAGGTGAAATAATAATGTGAAAATATAATACATTAGTTAACTGCTGTGTTCAAAGCAATGTTGTGACGTTGGTTTAGAGTTAGAATTTCCTGACACTGACACGTGCACACTCTCAGATAAAAGTGGACTTGCTGTTAGGTTTCAAAGAGATGCCGCTCTTATCAGTCCGTGGAGGTGCTGTACTCGTGACCTTGTTATATTTAGGGGTAAGATGATTCTATAGCAAGACTTTCTGCCTATATTGAGACCTTTGACCTAGCACACCAAAGCTCTAAAACAGGCATGTAAAACTTGCGGTTCGCGGGTCACATGTGGCCCGATCCATGATTCTGTGCTGCCCACGGACCTTTTTAAGAACCATATACAAATGTGACCAGATCCATATTATTATATACATTGTAGAAATACACCATTTTATATTATGACATATATCTATTAGGCATTATTTGGAGAAATATTGCACTTGAGGACCTAATTTTTACTTTTTACTCACCAGAGATCGATTAACAAAAATTGTAAAGTTTACATGCCCGTGTCCCATGTTTGACACCTTATAATTGTGTGTAGAGTTGGCTTGAACACACATTTGTCAACATTGAAAAGTGACTCAAACACAAGAGTTTGGAATATGCACACTGCTGGAAGGGGGGAGAGGGGGGGGGGAGAAAAAAGGATCAAGTCTTAGAAATTATATAGTCTTAAATTAATTTTGTAATAATTAGTAAGGACTTTTGAGTTAAATTTTTTCTCAAGATGGTAATAATAGAGAATTTTCTGAAATGCGGCACCCTTAGCATTTTCAATATTAAATGTGGCCTTTTCGATCAAACGTCTGTTCTACAACTATCTATCATCCAGTGCGGTAAGCGAGAAATTGGCCAGTCAGACGTTTAGATCTAACACAATATTTAGTTATTACTTATTTATTCTATGGCATTAAGAAATCTAAAGTTCATTACCGCACTTACAAAAGTACGCCAACTATCCCTTTTTTAGTTGTATCCAGTCCACCTCATTACACCCTATTTCTTTCAGGATGCATGCTAATGCTATCCTCTACTATGTGTGATTTCAAAATATGGTTCACGCCATAATAAAGTCAGAAGATTCCAACATGGCTTTTTTTTTCTTAACAATCCTATATCTTAAGTTTCATTTCTAGAAAAAATGTGTGAAAATGTACTGGATTGTCAATGACGATGAGATCGGGGTTCAAGTCCTGGCCAGGTGTACTGATGATTTTTTTTCTAAATGGTTTTCCATTTTCCCTCCATGCATATGTGGGTTCACTTTGTCTAAATAAATTATCATTATTAATCCTTAAGCATAATTAGTTCATATGCTTATAATCCGAGTGGGTAGAAAAACGCGATGGAAAAATTACTAAATAAACAAAGCTGGTAGTTAAAATAAATAAACCTACTCTCTTGTTAGTAAAATAAACCTGTAGAAACACTGAATTAATATCAAAATGTACCCATATTTTCGTATAATCACTAACACAATGGTGTAGTGAATTTGTTAATGTGTCAGTATACCTAACCGGGATTTGAATCCGGTCTCTTTGCTACCGGTAATTCAATGTAATACGTGAGCGAAGCCTTATAATCATACGACCACCGATGCTGGTAGCACTGCAGTGAATGAAGGAAGAAAGCCATGATCATGGTTACATGATTGCATTTTATAAATTTATTTTTATACTAGATGGTATTAGCAGGACCTAATTACTTAATCATGATATATTATGGTAACTATATTTATAAGCTTAACCCAGGCAATATGATATAATCCTTAAGAAAATATACCATTTAATTAGATGATATAATTTAACAAGTCAAGGAACAAGAAATTAAGAAAAGATTTGAACATTCTGTTAACTAACTTTTTATCCTTCAAATAGAGGAATTTTGGTGAAATTTCTTAAATATAGATAAAAACTTGCCCCATTTCCTACAGCATTGGTTGCATAGTTAGGGGAACTGTGAATGCCCTTAACGACCAGTGAGTTAAGTAGCCTCTGCTTCGCTGGCCGCAAGGTCTAACGCGCTACTCTCGCAATTGACTTAGACTGCTGTTAAAGGAAGATCGGGCCTCGATCCCAGTCGGGTGGACTGAAGGTGGATTTTCCTAAATAGTTTTCCACTCTCCCTCCACACAAATGTGGGTTCACTTCCTCTAATTCAACCTGCCAAATTTCTAATCCATTAACATAATTAGTACTTAAAAGCGTATAACCTGAACAGGTAGTAAGACGCGGTGCTAATATTATTTCATGGAAAAGCGAGTATATTTTCTCTAAATTATACCCTCCTCCCCTCTAATCTATTAATATAAAAATAAGATAGTTCATACGTGTAGACCGACGCTCGCTGTCCATTAATGTTGCAGAATTAATTGACTGTTCAATTAGTGATATTATTTTATAAGGTTATCATTATTTTGAGTTGGGGACCTGGCGGTCTAGGGGTAAGGTGTCAGACTTCTGTGCTGGCGGCCAGGGTTCAATCCTCGTCCCCGGAACAGATTTATCTGATTACCAAACCCTTCCTTCACCTCTGACAAGACATCTTGTGAATGTGAGGAATGCCAGGCCTCCACCGTGGTTCGGATTCCACGTTAAACTGTAGGTCCTCCATTTCATCTCACAATCACCCTACCATTACACATTATCGTAAGTGCATATAACCCGAACGGGTAGTAAGACGCGGTGCTAATAATAATAAAAATAATTATTATTTTGAGTTATTTTCACCTACATTCTTACTTTAGCAAACCCTACAAAAATATGCCACTAGTGTGAGGTTAAGTTGAATGGTTGGGGGTGGGGGGAATTGCTTTAGTGTAAACAAGGACAATCCTGTATTGAATTAACTGTTCCTGGTTGATATATGTTTGTTGAGCAGTTGGTCCTCTCATGTCGACTGCTTGGTTGTCTATCACTTTGTACTCCTATACATGAGCTTGTCTAGCAGTTGGTCCAAGTCGTGTCGGCCACTTGACCCACCCACCCAGCCTTCCAAATAATTGTTTTAGTTTTGTCTACCAGTTTGTTGTCTATCACATGGTCCAGCTCGTGTCGGTGTGTCGGTCACTTGGTCCGAGTCGTTTCTTCGTGTCTAGCAGTTTGCTGTCTACCACTTTGTCCTCTCGTGTCGACCACTTTGTTGTCTATCACTTTACCTGCTCCCCCAACTTCCAATATTGTATTTATGTTAAATGTTAACTTTTGATGTAGGCCTAACCCAATCTTTAGTCTGAGCTTTTAAGGCAACCCCTATATTTGAGGGGAAAACCTAGTCTTAAATTCAGATAATACGGTAATACAATCAATCAATCACCTCGTAAGCGAGACGAGGGTTTTTCCAATAGATGTATATTATTATTATGTTTCTATTTTCTATAATCTTAAGTTATCTATGTATCCTCTTATGTTCATAATATTGTCTAAGATTCAGATTCTTTTAAAAAAAAGGGGGGGGGGGGGATTCGACACAAATATAAAAGGTTCCATAGCAAAAATGTTTTTGAATTTGCTTATTTCTTTGTGCATTTTGTGTTTATTATGCAAAGTAAATAACGTTCATATTAGGCATCCATTATGACTTTAAGAAGTATTACTTAATTTCATTGCTAGATTTCAATAGTATAAATATCTCCATTCCAGCAATCATTAGTGCCTCTGATTTGTGGGAAATAACATGATTGGATTTCGTTAAATAAAATTGGATTTTGCTACAAAAAGTTGGTAAATAAAATTATTTCTGGCTAAAATCATAACAAAATACTTTTTTTCTTCAAGTGGTTTAGACTATCAAAAAGAAAAATTACAGATACATTTTTGAATATCTAACAAATAAAATAATTATTATTACTGAATTTTACTACCCGTTTGGGTTGTATGGACTTACGCTAATGTGTTATGGTAGGGTGATTGTGAGATGAAATAGGAATGGAAGACCTACAGTTTAACGTGGAATCCAAACCACAGTGAAGGCCTGGCATTCCCCACATTCACAGGTTGTGATTAATACGTGTCCTGTCAGAGGTGATAAAAATATATAGGTTTAAAAAAAAAAGACAGTTTCTTAGGCAGTTTCTTTTTGTTATTCCTTATTTGATCACAGTATGGCTGTTGTAATAGCTGGTTCAAACACATCTTTTACCATGTTCTTTGGTTGCAGGAAATAAACTTACTAGGCTGAGGGAACTTTGTTTTTGTTGTTGGAATGTTATCACCAATTCGCATGGTCGAAGGAATACATTTAACAAAAATATTAAATTTATTTCAATTTCACACATTTATTATGAATCTAAAAATGCAACAATATACTTTTATTATATTTAATATCTATTTTAATATTCAAAGTAAAAGTATGTGAAAAAACTTGCAAAATTTCTGTTTACATAACGATCATCAATGATAGTATACACAATCAATCGTCAGTTTGCAAAGTGCTGAGTGTTGGCCAACTTGTGTTAAGGGTTCAGGGTTTGACTCCTTGTAAAGGCTTACAGTGATTGTGTTGTTGTAGATTGCCATGGTTAGTCCTGGTATGAGTTCTTGCGAGCACTCCCTCAACACACTGCGCTACGCAGACAGGGTGAAGGAGTTGGCTGCCAACGATCCGGTCGAGATAAAGAACTCTCCCTCAGATGATGAAACCATGCACGTAGAGGGTGCGCACGGGCTTGATGACAGTGACCTGGCTCAGCTGCGGTCGCTAAATGTGAGTTCTTACTTTCTATTTGTGTGTCAGTGTGCTATACAAGACAGTAGAACAAAAGATGTGAAATATTGGGAATTGGATTTCATCAAATATTAGAAATAATAAGGAAAAATAAACTAATCAAATTATGTGTATTAAGTCTCCAATGAGTAATTAATACTTGTAATAAATCTACAAACATTTGACTGTGATAAAAATTAGGAGATAACCAGCACACTTAGCTTTGTTATACCAGGGCTTCTGGGCGTTAGTTTGTTTATGTCTGTAGGTCCAGTCCCCGGGTGACTTTGGTGGTCAAACACTGGTTTTGTGGGTCCTGTTGGTGGGGGTAAGTAAGAGATGGGGGAGAAAGGAAACATATGATGGCTGGGGTTGGTTATGAAGGTAGACCTAGGAGCTCAAAGGATAAATAGGAGAAGGTGGGGCCTTGTGGTTGGTGAGGGTCTCGAATAATTGTTGAGGGGAGTGGGTTCATTCAGAGGGCTTGGTATTTATGTTAGAGCAATAGAAGGTGGGCCCTCGCATGAAATATTGCTTTGTTGCCAACTTCTTTTCACGGTGGGTGTAGCCCATCGCCAGGAAACAGACAGGGTCGGACACACAAGAACACGTGTGTGGGACGAGAGGAGGTTTGAGAGATAGAAGATTATTAGACAAATCTTTGCTCTTTAAGCTAATAGACAATTTATTAGATTTGCTCCTTGACTTTGTCCAATGGGAAAGAAGGGAAGCTTCCCAATGGTGTATACATACGGGCGACAAAGTGGCCGCTATGTGGGCCATTAGAGTATTAAGGAGAGTTCTCATTGGCACGGAGTAAAAAGTGGAGCAGCACGGCCGGTAGAAAGGGTGGTTGGCGCAATCTGTGCAAGTGTGTAGAAAAGGCCCAAGGGCAGAACAGAGGCAAAACAACTTGGTAATACTTGAGTAGAGTATAAATTGTTTTGATAGAACACTAAAAAAACCAGCATTTACTCTTACAGTTTCTCCAGGTGATGCTCTTGGTTGGACTGAAAGTTGATTGTCAACCACTGAAAACTATTAACAAGTTTCCTCATTCGGTTGGTTACTTCTTGAACTTGTTAGTTTTTTATTTATGGTTTGATCCGAAAGTTGCCTGTTTGGTGAACTTTAACTTATTGATTTGAACTGTTGATAAATACTTTTTTTTACTAGCCTATAAAATAATTGCTTAATGTCTTAGGATTGTATTAAAACCTTGCTTAAAAACTGTACACTGTATTTACCCTGAATGGTAACAAGCTTACCTTGTACATTCCCGCTATTGTGTTGCTTATATTATATGGCTATAGTAGTATTTGTTAAGGAAAGTCTGCTACTTTTGAGTTAAATGGAGTGTACATAGCAGCTCTGAATATCACTATTTGTTAGGGCTCTGCAAGTACTTGGATTTCGAGCTTCGAGCGGAGCTTGTCCTTTAAGCGCAAGATAGAGAGTTTCGTATTTCATCATTTTCGAGCTTTCGCTTGATGTATTTAATAATCAATTTTTAAATCATAATAGTAAGCATATACTATTTATTTGAGATATCAGAATTTCCACTTGTAAATTATTAGGTTCCTTAGCAAATTGTTTAATATTAATTGTCACATTATAAATGTAATAGAGCCTAAAACCACTTTTGACCGGTAAATGTAGTCAATGTCGTCCATTTCGAAATATACTTTATTGAAGTTGTTTACTTGTATTGCCATGGCCAAAGCAATGAAAATAAAAAATAGCTAAGTAGATTACTAAATAATGGAATGATTCATTTTACTATTTCTTTTTAAAATAATAATTTATGTCAAATTAAAAATGTAACATCATGAATATATTATAATGTTTTTGAACTTAAGATCTTTAAAATTGGTTTTAACTAATATGTTAAGTTACAAAACTAGCACTAGTTTAGCTACTATTTAGCTATGGAATTATGTTGGTTAACCTGTCTAAAATAAATGTTGATCTTATTTATTGCAATACATAATTATTTTACCAAACTTACCACATATATGTTAAAAAAGCATTGACTATTTCATATTGTTTGCTAAAAATATTATTTTAATATTCCAGTATGAGCATCAACTTTTATAAGCATTAAAATTAAATTGAAGTAAATTTCTCAATTAAACAATGTCTATCAAGAGCCTGTACAACACACATGTGCAAATGCGCATAGAGGAATGAAAATGGAACAGAAGATGTGATCATGGACATTTACATTAAGAAATAATAGACTAAATATGAAACACTTAAAATTTCTAACTGAAATTATTCTTACGTTTTCTTATAGGGTAAATTAAGTTACTGAAGCATATTTTGTGAAATATTAGCTTAATAAAATGTCAATTTTATTAACTTTCAATCAAGATAGTGTAGAAACACTCTAGAATAATGAAAAGTGATAGTGATGGAAGCCAACCTGAAAGGATAGCTAGGCTAGGCTTAGATATAAACACACACTTTGTTATCTCTTGCTGCAACTTCGAGGGTAACTGGTTGTCACGACAGCGACGTTGAGTTCCGGCCCGTGTGGGTAGGGGTGGGAAAAAAGGTCGGCGAGATTGTTCCGGCAACGTTAGCGGCGGTGAAACGGTTCCGAGTTGGGGCGGTAGGGTGCTGGTACTGGCAGCGGCAGTTGCGGTGGGAGGAGAGGGAGTTCGGACAAAATTGCTCTTTACAAACATGACAATTTATTAGCTCTTTCAAATGCCACACCCAGGTTGGGTAGCCACTCTCCGACTGGCCTCTGACAGAGGAACCACTGTGCTAAATACCCTCCACTGCTGCCTGGCCTTGTCCAATGGGAGAAAAGGTAGCTTCTCATTGGTGCGGTTAAAATGTGAGCGATAGTGGCCACCATGCGAGCCAAAAAAAAGAGGAGTTCTCATGGGCGCTGAGTACAGTGGGGAACTTGTTGCAGGCGGCTTAGAGAACATGGACTGTGGAGTGGTCCAGGTAGTAGAGGGGGTGGCTGGTGCGACCTTTGCAAGTGCGTAGGAAAGATACAAGGGTCGACTGAACAGTGAGGCACAACATTTTTCCACACTGGTTTGTGCACTTGCACAAGGGTGACCCCTGGCTTACATAAATGGGTATTACATCATATTATTCAAAGCTTATCTTAGTACTTGCAAATTATTTCTTATTTCTAAATTAATAACTTATTTACATACGCATTCTAGAGCTAGTCTCATAATAGTTTTGACATAGATTGACTGCAATAGTTCCTATCAACACCATCTACCACATACAAAATAAGATAAAATTAAAAAAATACAATACTGCCCATTTTAGGGCCAACAAATGCCTGACAGAAAACTACCATTTTCAGGGCCACCCAATTATCGCACATAATAGACTCTTTATAGGGCCACCAATACACAACCATAATCGGCCCTTTCTATAACCATACTTGGTCAGTGTTTTACTGAGGCGGTATACCCATGCACTGGGGTTGTGTAACCATGCATTGTGATGTTTGTGTCACGCACTGGGGTTGTGTTAACGTGCACCGTGATGTTTTGTCACGCATTGGGTTGTGTTAACGTGCACTGTGATGTTTGTGTCACGCATTGGGTTGTGTTAACGTGCACCGTGATGTTTGTGTCACGCATTGGGTTGTGTTAACGTGCACCGTGATGTTTGCGTCATGCACTGGGTTGTGTAACCACTCATTTTTTGCTTACATCACTTACAGGGTTAGCATAACCACGCAATGTATTATTTGTTTCTTGCACTTGGCTTGTATGACCACGCACCAGGTGGGGTAACCGTGTTATCCGTCTTTACTGGGGCTTCGCGTGGAGTGGTTTGGTGTGGTCTAGTCAAAGTGTAGTTTCCGGGCGACTAGGCGTCGATCCCGTGGGTCGAGTGGATGGGGGTAAGGAAGGGAGATGGGGGAGAAAACATAGGCGGGTCCGGGGGTGGTAAAGGGGTGTAAGTGATAGCCCTCAGGACTAAAAGGGGAAATTGGAGTAGGTGGGGGTCGGATGGTCGGTGTGGGGGAAAATCGAGTGGAGGAATGGTCGACGTTAGGAGTTCCTGAAGCGGAGTGTTAGCGTTCGTAGGTCTGGTGACTGCAATAATAGACGGGTCCGTGTGTGGAGTACTGTTTGGTGGTCGTTGCCTTCTTTAGAGTCTTAAGTCGTTGGGCCTTGCCGGCGCGGCGGGTGTATCCCATCCCGTGGGGGTCACCGTCTGAAAGGACGAACAGGTTGGGGGGTGGGGGGGTAAGGACAGAGTCCCGGCGACACGAGGTCGCGGTGGGAGGTAAGGAGTAGGAATAGTCCCGACGACACGAGGTCGCGGTGGGAGGTAAGGAGTAGGAATAGTCCCGGCGACACGAGGTCGCGGTGGGAGTTAAGGAGTAGGAACAGTCCTGGTGACACGAAGTGGTGGGAGGTAAGGGGTAGTCGGGAAGGATAGGTGACGATGACGAAGAACTGCTCTGTTCAAAAATAATGTCTATTTATTATGCTCTTGTGAAACGGCGGTTTCCCAGGGTGGGTCACCACTGAACTCGACTCAAGATTTCACAGGCTTATATACCCTCCGTTGCTGCCTGGCCTTGTCCAAACAGAGAAGAGGGAGCTTCCCATTGGTTCGGGAAAACGAGAGTGATATTGGCCGCCAATAGGAAGAAGGGAGTTGATTACAGAGGTAAGAGCGTCACGGACGGCTCAGAAAACATGGACCGCGAATGGTCCAGGCAGTAGGGAGGGGTTAGAGCGGCCGGTGCGAGTGCGGAGGAAAGATACAAGGCTGCCTGAGCAGTGAGGTTTAGTCTCAACTTGTTTTGGTGGGATTGAAAGTCATTGAGGTCGAAATTGGATACACCATTCTGCACTGCTTGATAGGGTATGGTCCAGCCCTTTTGTGTCCTCAGAGGTGGTGGGTTCAGGGTCCTCTGTTGTGGGTCGTTCTTGTAGCTGACATTCCCTGATATTCTCACTGGGGGGTGCAGACCATAGTTGTCCCCTATGTTTCTTTCTTGATTGCCCATTTGGGTAGGTAACCCGGTAGACCCCCCCTTTTTTGTTTGTTCACCGGGTAAGGTCCTTTCCATTTGGGGGTAAATCCGGTGTAGTAGGCTTTTGTAGTGTTAAAGAGGGCGTGGGCTCGAACTAGCACTAGATCGCCGTTGGTGACCTGGCGGTTTAGGGTTAAGGTGTCGGACTTCTGTGCTGGCGGCCGGTGTTCAATCCTCTGTCCTGGCATAGATTTATCTGATCACCAAACCCTTCCTTCACCTCTGACAAGACATCTTGTGAATGTGGGGAATGCCAGGCCTCCGCCGTGGTTCGGATTCCACATTAAACTGTAGGTCCTCTATTTCATCTCACAATCAACCTACCATTACACATTAGCGTAAGTGCCTATAACCCGAACGGGTAGTAAGATGCGGGGCGAATAATAATAATAATAATAATAATAATAATAATAGATCACCGTTCTGGAAGTGTTTGGTGTGCCGTGATGAAGGTTGGGGGTACCTTTGTGGATAGGTCGTTTGATTTCCTTGCACCCGTTCTTCTCTATGGGCTTTTTCTTGGCTGGGGCTCTCGTTGTCTTTAAGTCAAATTTGATAGTTGATGCTGCGTGCTATACATAGAGGTCGTTGAGTGTGGAAGACTCTTTGGTGTTGCTCCAGTAGCCTGGGGAGTTGTTCTAGATGTTCTATTGGGACGTGTTGCCTGATTTTGTCCTGAGGAGCAGTGGGGGATCTCCATTTTAAGTCTAGTAGTCCAGTATAGAGTACGGTGTTCATGGCTACCATATAATATTTGGCTATTCTTGTAGTCCAGGATTACCTTAGATTCTGTGAATCATGGTTGTCCCAAAATCAGTGGTTCTCGGAGCTCATTGGACACTAGGAACGTGATGTTGATTTCTACCTTTTGCATGGTTAGAGTTAAAGTTATCTAGTCTTGGATGGCGAGGTCACTCCCAACCTTGGCCAGGTGGATGGGTGTGGGGATTAACTTCTTCAGGTTTGTAGGGGTAAGGTGTTGGTATTGGATGGAATTAGCGGTAGCCCCGGTATCCAATAGGGCTAGTAGAGGACCATGAGGAGTTTCACACGGAACTCTGAGAAGTGTGCGGGATGTAGAAGGATACACGCTGTTGATTACATGTGGTGGCCCTGGTTCCTGTCTTTCCTTCTTTTGCTGGTGTCTGTTTAGCACTGGGCAGTGGTAGCATCTTGGAGGTCGAGGTTCAGATGTGGTTGCTGAGTTCTTTATGGGGCGTGTTGTTGTTGTTGTTGTTGTTGCAGGATTTTTGGCCAGATCTCGTTCCACGGATATGGCTCTAGTGATCAGTTCCTCCAACTCTTGCGGGTGTGGGGCTCGAATAACAGGTCTTAGTCCTGGTCAGACTAGTTCAATTAACATAAGAATTATCTCCGTAGAGGGGGCGGTAGGGAACAAGCGTTAATACAGTCTGATCTTGTCGTAGGAATATCTCGATGGGCTCAGTCTGTTTGTTCCTTCCTGTATAGTTATGTGTGAAGAGAGGTTATGGTGGTTGTACTGGCAAAGGGGTGCTATAGTCGTTGTTTGAATTCTTCCAAGTCGTAATTTATCCCTGCAAATTTTCCACCACTGGGCGACAGTAACCTTGAGTTGCCGTTGGCTGGCATATACCCATTTTAGCTGGTCTACTCGAGCGGTTTTTAGCTGGAGCTAACAGCTTTGAGTGATGGTAGTAGGGTCTGCATGCCCTCAACCGTGAAAATCTGGTAGGGTTGGTAGGTGGTAGGGGCTTGACATGAACATTGGTAGGTGGTGTTCTGTCTGGGGAGGAGGTGGACCATTAGCATGGTGGACATCGGAAGAAGAGCCCACTGAGGTCTCTAGGCTCATCTCTCCAACCCAGTCACTGGTAGTGGCAGTATTGTCGACACTCCTCACAGGTAATTTCTTGGCCATATTTCCCAGTACAGGTTAACCATGGGCAATAACGTATTTCCACCAGTGGCTCAATGCAGGTAGAGCAACAGTAGGCTGGTTTGTTGTCACGTGGCTCATCTGCCCACCCAATTCATAGGTGATGAAAGGGCTTTTGTCAGGATGTGCAGTTTACATAGTGTTGGTGCCCTCCTGGGGGTCACAATGGTTTGGTACACTTTTGACTTCTGGTCATCATGTCTCTAGTGAGGTTGTCTTGTCTTCTTTTCTGAAGATGTTTGGTCGTCACTGGGTTTTGTTAACTCCCAGAAGTCTTGTGTGGTGTTTTGGAGTCTTGTAGTTGGTCCGTTGGACATTCGTCCTGTGTCTTGATTTGTCCCACATTTAGGTGCCAGAAATGTTATCCCTTGCTGCAACTTCGAGGGTAATTGGTTGTCACGACAGCGTTGTGTTCTGACCCGTGTGGGTAGGGTTAGGAAAAAGGTCGGCGAGACTGTTCCGGCAACGTTAGTCGCGGTGGAACAAAAGGATGTCTCGAGGTAAGGTACTGGTACTGGTACTGGTACTGGCAATGGCAATCGGGGTGGGAGGTAGGATGGAGTCCCGGCAACGTGAGTCTCGGGGGGAGGTAGAATGGAGTCCCGGCAACGTGAGTCGCGCCGCGAGGTAGGATGAAGTCCCGGCAACGTGAGTCGCGCCGCGAGGTAGGATGAAGTCCCGGCAACGTGAGTCGCGCCGCGAGGTAGGATGGAGTCCCGGCAACGTGAGTCGCGCCGCGAGGTAGGATGGAGTCCCGGCAACGTGAGTCATGGGGGAGGTAAAAGATGACTGGAAGGAGAGGGTTCAAACAAAATTGCTCTTTACAAACACAATTTATTAGCTCTTTAAATGGAGGACCCGGGTTGGGTACCCACTCTCCGACTGGCCTCTGACAGAGGAACCACTGTGCTGAATACCCTCCACTGCTGCCTGGCCTTGTCCAATTGGAGAAAGGGGAGCTTATCATTGGTGGGGTAAAACGTGAGCTATAGTGGCCACCAAGCAAGCCAATAGAAAGAGGAGTTCTCATGAGCGCTGAGTACAGTGGAGAACTAGTCACGGACAGCTTAGAGAACATGGACTGTGGAGCGGTCCAGGCAGTAGAGGGGGTGGGTGGTGCGGCCTGTGCAAGTTTGGAGGAAAGATACAAGGGTCGACTAAACAGTGAGGCACAACAACTTCTTTTCCTTCTTACCCTTTTACACTTCCCACTTTTTCAAACTTCCACTGTTGCACAATATTTTAAATTTTCGGAAATATTTATTTTTCAAATGTAAAGACATTAATGAAAAAGCAATATTTCTGAAAATTCAAAACAATTTGTTACTGTGGAAGTTTTGAAGAAATGGTAAGTGTAAAAGTGTTAAAATTATTATAATTTGCATCACGTCTTACTACTCATTCGGGTTGTACGCATTTACGCTAATGTGTAATGGTAGGGTGATGTGAGATGAAATGGAGGACCTACAGTTTAACGTGGGGTCCGAACCATGGTAGAGGTCTGGCATTCCACACATTCACAAGTTGTGATTAATACACCTCTTGCCACAGGTGAAGGAAGGGTTTGGTAATCAGATAAATCTGTGCTGAGACAGAGGATTGAACCCTTCACCCCCAGCACAGGAGTCTGACACCTTACCCCTAGACCACCAGGTCATCTCATAAAACTCTTAAAATAAATTGAGAGAAGTGTGTTTTTCTTTCCAGGCCTAACCCAACTATACTTTTAGGTTGACTTCCTTCACTATCACTTACCTTAGATTACTGTGCAGTGTTTTTACACTTATCTTATTGTACATTTCCAAGCTTTCATGCATTTATTCATTTTATTACTTTTTTTATAAGGCCCCCCTTTTTTTTCTTGATGTTCTTATTTTAATATGTGTTTTTAATGTGTCATTTCTAAATTAAAAACAAATTCCCATTTATTAACCTTTTTCTAAAAGTATTGATTTTTATAAAAATTAGTGTCATTCATGTTTTAAGAACATGTTTTTTAGTATATATTTTAAAGATGTGATACCTATTTACAATTAAATAAACAAATATATACTCTAAACATTTTAAAACTATGAATATATTTGAACTCTGGAGCTTTTATAAATACTCAACTTGAATGAAAAAACTAGAGCTTGCAGACCCCTATTATTCGTGTTGGTTAAGCCAAGTCAAAATTCTGAAACTTTGTACAGCCCTACATTATATTGTTTTACAGTTACATTAAATTATATAGGCTAGCGTAACTTTTAGTAGTTTGAATGTATTGGTCACGTCTGTGACATTTTGGGTTGCAGGAGAGCGAATTGTCTGTGGACATGCTCAACTTCCACGAAGCTGTTTCCCAGCTTCAGGTGTTAGAAGAGGAGGTTCTGGATGCTCACAAGAGTCTGATGGAGAAAAACCCCAGGTGGATGGACACTGACGATCAGCTCTTTGCCATGTCTCTGCAAGTGGACTATGACCAGGATGGTGAGCCCAAACGCTTTTACCCCCGTCCCTCGCCTTTCCCCTCAGAGGAAGAGGGTAGTATCTCGCCGCTGGCCACTTCAACCCCCGCGGCTTGTAGGAACCTCTTTGCCACTTCTGAGCGCAGTCCCAATTGTACCCCAAAAACTAATATTCCTTATAACTGCAGGCACTTGTGCCCTTCTGATAAAACCAGTTTTGAAAGTCCAAAGACCTGTTGTAAGCTTTTATGTCCTCACGGTTGTAATAATTGTGTTCATGCTGAAACCTCATGCAGTCAAAACAGTTATTTTGAAAATCTAAGCCTAAGAGATAGTGACAGTAAATTTTTTCTGCCCGACGGCCTAAGTTTCTGCAGATGTCATAGTCTCCACTTGAAGCAAAATTTCAAATGCTCCCAAGGACAAGCCAAGCTTAGTACCGTGAGTTCTGGCAGTAGCTCCATTGATTCACACAGAAGCGACAATACCTTGTCAATCACTGCCACCCTTGTCTTGTGCTTCTTAATACCATTTGTATACTCCTTGTGTTTTTTTATTTTCACTGTCTGGCGCTGATATTGTATGTGAATTGTAGTAATTTCTTGACTAAAACTAAGGGCGATAAATTGTTTTATATAGTTCTTACATTGCTTTTTGTACGAGCTATTGATTTAAGAGATAACTATGGTTAAAATTAGGACGAATAGCCAAAGCACTTATCTGGGCGATAATTTAGTAATTGCTTGTATACAAAATTTAAAAAAATGTACACATTTTTAGTGACAAACTTGCTCTACTACAAAACGCTTCTTCACATTAAGTAAAGACGGTTCTTGATTGGACTGCAACCTTTAAGTCTATTCTCATAATCTGAAGAAGCTGTTCGTGGTAGTAAAAGCTTGTCTTTGAGGTTATGATAATGTTTTTAAGTGATTTATTTCAACAAATACTAACTATTCCAGTACCACTCGGGTGGTCCGGCTAAGGCATCGTCTGCAGTCCTTAAGCTCTGCATCTGTATTTAAGTTCTTAATGCTCCTTAGAAATGGAAATTGCTTCTACACATTCTGTATACCTAATCATGTGACCATTCCGACCAATGAAAACGGCTAAGACCAGGTCCAATTAAACTCTTAGAAAGAAAATAGTCTAGAACATTTTGCAAGAGAAGCTTAATTTATAAATAATACAATTAGGAAGTTTAGCCTATCAAAGCAACACTACTCTTGAGAAGTTGGTATTTCTCAGAAAACTGTTTTAAGGTGTCACGCTTTCCAGTGTTTTTAAATTTTCAACAAATATTTCTAAAATAGTTTTTAAACCTATCATTTCATTTTAATATTTGTTTCAATAGAAGTGGTTTGTTCATTTCAATGCACGCACACATATTTATTTTGCTGTGATTGGTAGTCCTTAGCAGTCCGTATTGTCTAGTCCTAATAAAGTTGGTTGAGTCAATTTTAATGGAGTGCTAAGGACCTAAAGATAAAGACTCTGTATACAGTGCAATTTGTTAGTATGAAGTCTGTCTTACAGAGTATCACAACACCTTACAGATACAAAGTTTTCAGATGTGGCTTAAACCCCCTGATTTAAAATTTGATTCCACCCAGTACTTTATTCCAAATAGCCCATTAGAATGAATGTGATCTTTAAAAAAAACTTACACATTTGAATATTTGTGTGTGTATTTTTTTAATTTTAGGTGGCGTGATTTAATACATTTATTTAAATGAATATGATATGATGAGAAACTGAATTTGAGATTATAGTGTTGTTTTTTTAAATCTTGACATATTTTTGTAAACTTTTTCCTGCCTTTTTTTCACTCTTTTTGCGTAGATTTATGAGAATGTTAATTTAAACACTGTGCACTTTTGTTACTATTTTCTTATTGTTGTGCTTATAGACCAATAAATGCTTGGAATTATTACAGCATGGTTTGATTTTTACAATGGTGAAAGAAACCTGTAGATATAAAGTTTTCCAAACATTCGTATTTACTGTCTGATGAACGTGAAATGACTATAGGGCAAAACTTGATTTGGAACAAAAACTGTAGAGCCAACAGCCTTTAAGAACAAAATAAATATCTTTTCAATACTTGTCAAATACCTTTATTTCTTTTGAGTTAGACATGATTTGTTGTGCTTTGGGAATATGATTTGTTGGTGCTTTGGTCCTGCATTTTCTCTATAAAGTGTACATATGTGGACATAAATTCTCAATTTGTTATTAATAATCCTTTCTAAATACTGTATATGGTCTCTATAGGTAAAACAGCTTTTCACTTAGAGCCAATTGAATTATAGTTAGAAGAAGGTACAGGAAAGGACGATAGAAACATAAAAGGAATAAACACACTCTAGTTGAGTGTTTACAAGGAATAGAACACCGTTCACATTTAACATTGCTGCCACTTGACAAAGCTGTAATGGCTGCCTCTTGAAGAAAATCAATTTTTACTGCCCAATCCTCCTATCTAGGTTTAATTATATCGGAACTCAATCAGAAGGGGGAGTGAAATGCGCAATGCAACTTCCTATTTTAGTACTTAGGTTGGGAAATAGGGTAGTAAAGATATTTTTTTCTTCCAGGGGCAGGCATTACCTCTTTATCCATTGGCAGCAGTGTGAATTGTTTTTCATCGTAAAACCAATATTTGGTTTCTTCCTTTTATATAAGTTTTTATCGACCTTCACTGTACATTCTAAATTTCTAAATAGATTGTTAATGCATGTTGAGAGAAATGTCTTCTAACATGTTTTTTTTCTTCATTGTGTGGAAGGTATTGTTAGTAATTTTATTCTATACCTCTTTATTGATTATATGATTAAATTCTTTCATGGTTTAGATGAGGAGTGATAGCCAGCACACTTATTGGGTGATACTGGAGTAGAAATTGTTTAGATAGAAACAACACACTCTTATGTAAAACAGCTTCAGGTCAGGCAGAGTAAGACTGATGTTTTTATACTAGAGTTCTTTACATATAATGTAATTTTTAGTGTGTAATAATTGCCCAAACTGCCCCTCCCTCCGAACAAAGTGTAGTAGAAACTGATATTGGATTTGAAGTTGTCGAAGCTTCGCAGACCCTTGACATTAAGTATTGATTTGAAACAAAGTTTCACTTGTAGTAAAAGCAAAGTTTTTTTGTTCTTTTTAGCTGTTCCTATTCCCTTTCCTCTTTCATATATAAAAATATATTCATTAAATTGAAAGGTTATTTTTGGTTTAATTATGTAAATAATCTTTATCAATGGTCTTCAGCCTGTGGCTATGTCAGTTTAGTAAGATGCTTTCATCTTGCTCCTTTAATCTCTTATATTCTTCTCTCACTTGAACACTTTATCTGCTGCTTCCATCTCTTGATCTCCCTTGTGGTCTTTTTCCTACATAAATTTCCATTATTCTCTTGGTTTATTATTTATATAATCTGCTTACAACACATTTCTAGGGGTGTGGAAAGTCCACTTTTTCAATTCAAAGCCGAATCGAAGTTGGACTCTTATTTGTTGGTTTTACTTTTGGAAAAATATATTGTGATTATTTAATTACCTCATGCATTAAAATTACTTGGAAAATGTTTTATTATACAATTGTTCATAATAGTTAGTGTTAATCTGACAATTCTAACAACTATCACAACTTACAATTTATTTACTTCAGGTTTTTTCCAGATAAATATTAATTTGTAATGTACTAAAACTCAGAATGGCTATAATTGAACATAAATTGAGTCAATATGTTTATTGGTTAAGCTTCAAAGCCGTAAAAAAAAATTAAAGCAAAGGTGAAGCTGATGTTTGTTTCAAAACCAAGTCGAAGTGTTGAAGCTTCGCACACCTCTGCCCCATTTTGAGGGAGCTAATATAACAGTATACTTGTTCTTGGAGGGAGAGGCAGGGGGTTCAAACTTCTTATTGGCTTCGAAACAAATATCAGCTTTAAAACTTTGCTGATAAAAAAATATTGGCAAATAAAATACTAGGTGTATATTCAATTACTGCCATTCTGAGCTGTCATCTATATTACAAATTAATATTAATATAAGAAATTTTATGTAAAGGAATTGCATTTTTAATAGATAATGGCTTGATTTATCATATTTAAACAAATTATTACAATCAATTGTGCAGTAAAACAGTCCAAGTAATTTTGGTGTACAAAATAATTTAAATAACAATATAATTTTTTGCAAGCACAAAACTATCCCAAAATATTTCAACTTCGATTCGGCTTTGATAATATTTCATATATTCAATTCGAATTGAAAAAGATGATTTCACACCCCTACTTGTTCCCATGCAAATATTTAGTAGTAATAACATTTTCTCTGGTGTCTCTGTAATTTAGTCTTTAGATGATAATAAACTTTCATTGGTGTTATTCTTTCAGCCTTTTCCAAACAGTTAATGCAACGTCTCACTGGCCAGATCGCTGCTTTGGAAGATGTACTAAACAAAGTCCAAGTGTTCAGAGAACACTTGGCTGCCGAAGAGGTGATGAGTCAGAAGATGAAACGGCCGGTAGCTCAGAGACACAACTAACCCTCCCTCCCCATTTACTATGCTTTGCCTATGGTTGAAATAGTAATGTATCATTTTGCATGCATCACCAAAAAAACTAAGACAAAAAAAATTCTACAAACTAAAATCCACGTAATTTTATATTTTCCAAATACATTTGTATTTTTAATTGTACCTTATTTTTGTTAAGGAAGTAAAATTAATCATTCATTCCTTCATGAAGTTACTTTGTTTGAAGACAATTTTCCACTAAAAATTTTTATTATGTGTTAATCTTGTTTGGCTTTGTACTAGTTTATTCTCAGTGACAAGCAGACTGCTGTCCAAGGAAAATGTTGTATATAATTATATCAAGTGTGAAACTAAATATAGGTTAATTCAAAGTTAAACTTATGAGAGGTTATAGAGAATTTAAAAAAAAATGAATTATGAATGTCGAGGCCTATATCAATATATCTGCTACTCCTTTGATACGTTTGTAGAATTAATTATAAACAATCACTCTTTTTTTATAGCTAACATTTGTAAAAAAAAAAAAGCTTAATTTAAATAAAACTTGAAACAATCAGGTATGTTAATTGTAAATATTTCATAATAATTTTAATGGCCAGAAATCTTAGTGTGTCCTTTTGTAAAGAAATAAAACTATAATTGTTACATGACCATTGTTTGAAAGAGCTTTGTTTTATATATGTTTAATGCTACCATTTTGGTGTTGAAACATATATAAATCTTATACAGACAATTTCTTTACGAAAGCAACATTTTACAAAGTTAGTAGTACTCTTAGTTGGCTCTTTTTTTAATTAATATACCTATTTTGTGAACTCTTGTATTTGAATATCCAATAAATTATTGCTTATTTATTTACTCTATAAGGAAAACCTCTTTTTGCTTTATGAGGTAATTGTATTATATTTGGAAGAAGGTATAGGAAAGGTGGATAGAAACAATTTTCCTTTTTCTCCCCTTTTGTTTTTTGGTTTTCTCTTTTAGGAAGTTGTGTTACACTTTTAACACTTCTCCCTGATGATTTCTGATAGAATGAAACCTAGGTCGGGGGATTGGGCGGTGATGATCAATTTTCTTAAGGGGCAACCATTACCACTTTGTCCATTGGCAGCAGTGTAAAGTGTGAACTGTGTTCTTCTTTTCATTGTAAAGGCCATATTGTGTTTGTCCCCCTTTAAATGTTTCTATCCACCTTTCCTATACCTTCTTCCAAATATAATGCTTATTTATTTAGAAATGTATGAAAATAATGTGTAGACACTTTAAAATTATGTAATATGATGAGGAAGGCATCTAAGTTGTAAAGAGAGTAAGGGGTCGAATTTGATAGAAACAAATAAACTTTTTTGACACTTCCATCTTATAAGTTTCATAACTAATCAATATTTTAAATTTTTAGAATTGTTCCTGTTGTTAATAGTAATATGTATTTGGGAGAAACTACAGGAAAGATGGATAGAAAAACATTAAAGGGAACAAACACTATACGAATTTAACAATTAAATAGAACACAGTTCACACTTAACATTGCTGCTATTGGCCAAAGAGGTAATGGCTGCCACTTGAAGTAGAATTATCATTACTGCCCAATCCCTTGACCTAGATTTTATTCTATCATTCATGAGGGAAAGTGAAACGTGCAACACCACTTACTAAAAGAGGAAAATCACAAACCGTAGAAAAAGAAAGTTGCTAAACAATGTTAAGACACTTACATAGGAACAAATACAGGAAATGGACATTGGATGCAAATGTAATTCATAGTAAGAAAGACTTAAAAATATAGATGGGTCGACTCCACTATTTCTTTAATTCGAATCTACATTTTATTTTTGAATCCGAATCCTAGCAAATCGCTATAAATTTTATTGATTTACAAATAAACCTACATTACACAATATAGGCCTAAACTGTGTATTAAGGTTTATTTCAATCATGCTTTCAATTTTAATAAACCCCAACTCCCCCTCGCAAAATACAGGTTAAAATCCAGCCAAATTAAACAATCTAAGACTCATATTATTGTTTAGAAATCAAATCAATCAAAATTTGAGTGTCTTTTAGTTATTTTTAAAAGTGTTGTTAGAATGGGTTAAGTTTCTAAAAAACATGTGAAATAAACAGATTAGCCCTAGATATTCTTTGATCAACTTTAATCATCATTAAAAGATTATTTTATTGTATTAAGATAGCAAAAATAAAAATACAAACTGATATTTTTAATAAAGACTAAAACAACATGCTTAACAACTAAACACACATTGGAAATAGTGAACTCAATAATGCTTAAGTATGTTTTATTATTTTCTTTTATATCCATTATCTATTTTTGTGTAGAAAAAAAAATATATTCGATTCTTGCGATATATCGATTTCTGAGAATACATTCTATTTAAAACACGAACATATTTTCGACTACAATATGTTCATTCCCATTTCATAAGGTAGGATTACGTTCGAATATTTCCACAATTACTTCAATAACCTATTTTTAAAAAATAATAAAAACTAAGTTAAAATCAATTTAAAAATAAATAATCGATTAACAATTACTTCAATAACCTATTTTTAAAAAATAATAAAAACTAAGTTAAAATCAATTTAAAAATAAATAATCGATTAGCTAGTCGTTATTTGATTCTTAAAACTCTATAGCGCTTACTAAGTGATCAGATTACCTGAATCTATTTTAAACAAACAATCGATATACGATACGTAGGCCTTTAGGGATAAATAAACAGTTTTATCGCTTTCTGACTGTTGATAATATTTATTTTACATGAAACCCAACAAATTGTCCAACTTAAGGGTTGTATGCAATAAATTGGGGTTCTTTACATATTTGTAGATAATTAAAATTAGTTGGGTAGTAAGAATTAACAGTATCTTTATTTGAATCATCCCTCGGGGGGGAGTAAACATGATATGTTATGGCGACTGATTTTATATCATGTATAATGGTGGCTGACTTGTATCATCCGTATTGTGTTCTTATTTGTGTTGCAAAAAAAGCTGTAAGTTGTTTAATTTATTTCGAGTTTATTTGTAATTCTAGGTTTGATTTTCAGTTTTTGAAGAGTTTTGATGTGTTTATTAAAATATTTACAAGATTGTTCGTGAGGTGAAAGTTTTAGAAGTGACCATGTGCCGAAACGATAGTCCAAGTTTCCTATACGGTTGGGAGGGTAGGGTACTATGCATGTAAGATTTTCCACACCTAACAATTTATTTTTTGAAGAAGATTTTATTCAGATTAATCTCTTTTATCTGACAAAATTAATATTACAGATTAAGTGGTGCTTTTCAAGTAGGCCTAACTAAGTAATTTTTGAATTTAACATATTATGCTTTGTTTATGAGGTGAAAGATTCGATTATCGAATCCAGTAAAACACCAAATCCTCAAATCTCGAATACTTGTCAGGATTCGGTGAATTAAAAGATTCGAGTGGCCCATCTCTACTTAAAAACACAAACAGAAAAATAACTTAAATGTTTAATAAAAGCACTTTACTTTAAGATTGGCTTCCTTTCCTATTATGTAACATCACATTGCATACTATTCAGTTTCCATGTTTCGATATAGCATTAATATTAAAGTTATATTTATGAGTTTATATTCATGGTGAGTCGCATTTTCACTGTCTAGAGTTGGTTGTCCTCTTAAATCAAATGAACTCAAAGATCTTAACGTGAACTGTTTGATGGGGGTGGAGGGAATTTCAACCCTGTACTGTAAATCCCAATTTTAAATACATTTTCGGGACCAACTAATTTTGTCTGTAAAAAATTTAATTACACATGAACTTGACGCTAAGGTATGCCTACTATAAGCAAACCATATTGTTTTAAAGAAACCCTTTTTGTTCATTAATGTTTCTATTGCCAAGAGCTTTTTTTACTTTGGTACCACTTTCATGTTGTGTTTGATTGTAAAAGTTTTGTTGGTCAAGGAAAAGCTGTGCAATTTTTGTCATTGGTGAAGAAATTTTGATATATTTAGCTAAATTGCTTGATACTAGGGGTGGACGGGATTCCGAACCCTCAATAAAGTCCGATTATTGTTCCATTACATTAGGTACTACTGACTCGGTCTCTATTGGAGACTGTATTCTTCTTTATTCTGTATCAAACTTGGGGGGAGAGTCTATTTTACTCTCTGTGGTGAGACAAACTACAGTAGCCCCACGGCTTCTTTGGTTTTGGCTGACAGCTAAAAGCTTTGAAAAGTTACCAGTCCAAATTATGTATCCCTACGCCGAACCATATGATCTGCAAAAAGTGTTTAGCAGCTGTCACTTCTGACTGTCAAAATTTAAGTATATACCTAAATGTCGACTGTCAGAAGTCAGCTGTGATCTGTCAGTTAGCACCAATGAAGCCATGGGGCTACAGTAGTTGGTAAACTAGGGAGTCGATGATCTGTTTATCTGAGAGGCTTGAAAGATTTAGAGGACAAAGATATACCTATTATACTATACCATCTTGTGGGGCAGAGAAGTGAAAGAGCAGGAAGTAGTGCCAAGGTCAACTATTTATGAGCATCAGCCTGTCTGTTAGCAACCAAATAAAGAGTAAAGATTACAGGGTTGTTAAACAAACTTTAAGGGGTGCCAATTTTAAAGAACATTAAAGGGGCTCTAACCAGAGAGAAGTTTCAAACATTGAGAATATTTAAAGGGTAACCCACCTAATGAACATTCATATTTAAATGATATTAAAGAGGTTTCAAATCTAGATTATCTAAGGAGTTTTGGAACTAAAGAATATGTGTGTTTCAAACCTAGATAGCCTTACAGCAGGGCTATTATGAACATTTGATGCAAAGTTAGTTGCTACCTAGTTAGCTTCACTTTAGAGGAAAAGATAGTGTTGGGGTTATTATGACCACCAAACTTTGTATCGTCCGCTAGTTTTAGCTTCGACTTTGCTTCTAGCGTTAACGCACATAATAAAATCAGTTTGCGTCAACATTTAACACTTTTCCAAAGATTATTATCTTTTAAGTAGTTAAAGGCTATAAATTAGGTACATTTATTTTAAGAATGCTGGTATTTATGACTGAACTTAACGGGTTAGCCAACTACGCCATCGAGGCGGGTCATTATAGAGTAATCTTGTGCCCAGAAATCTGAAAGTGGTTATCATAACACCACTTTTGATCAGTTCAGTTTAATTGACCATCAAATGTGATTTCCTTAAGTTAATTAAATATAATATAACCTAAACCTAAGCTTATGTATTAAATTAAAACTGGAAGAACAATAATTGGTCAAGGCAAACTACAAGCACAACTGAAAAATGAAAATCCTAACATTCAAAATCATTATGTATAATTTTCAGAACACACAAGTCTGTTCCTTAATCAAGATGACAGAACACTGCCTCGATTATGGCTTGATAGAGATGATATATACCCTGATTTTGGTTGGAAGAACGGTAGAGAAAATTCAAACATATTTATTTGCGGCCGACATTTACATTTCTTTATACTACTGGTGTTATTTTACAGGTATTGATAATATCTATCAAAAGTGACAGCTGCAGATAGCATGACTTTATGTACGAATATATTAAAATTGTTTTAGTAACTTTAGTAACTAACTTCTACTGCTCTTCCTAGCAAAATCATACTATAGTTGTATGTTCAATCAAGATATAATTGAGGGGTTACACACCATACAGGTGACACTAAAGTAATGATCCATACAAATTTTGTATAGTGTATCGGCAGAAATTTATTAGTATCCCTGTATATCTATAAGGAAAACCTCTTTTCTCTTTATGAGGTAATTTTATTATATTTGGAAGAAGGTATAGGAAAGGTGGGTAGAAACATGAAAGGGACGAACACAATATGGCTTTTACAATGTAAAGAACAACACAGGTCATACTTTACATTGCTGCCATGGCAGCATGTAAAGGCCATATTGTGTTCGTCCCTTTTGTGTGTTTCAATCCACCTTTCCTATACCTTCTTCCAAATATAATACCTCTTTTCGCTTTATGAGGTAATTGTATCTCTTCATAGAGATACATTATATATTCGCATCCAATGTCCTTTTACATGTTCCTATTAATGTGTCGTATCATTCTTTACAATTTTTCTCTTTTCTCTCTTTTGTGTTTTCTTTTGTTTCCTCTTTTAGGAAGTTGCATTGCGTATTTCACACACCTCCCTGATGAGTTTCGATAGAATGAAACTTATGTCCAGGGATTGGGCGATGACGAGCAATTTTATTTAAGATGCAACCATTGCCTCTTTGTCCCATGGCAGCAATTACTATCCCTGTAGTTAGCTATAACCACATTAACATTTTTCGTAACCACAGCTTAATTGACCTTTAAATAAATTTAAATGCAAATTTACTTTTTGAATCTTTTAATGGTGACCTGGCGATCTAGGGGTAAAGTGTCAGACTTCTGTGCTGGCGGCCGGGGTTCAATCCTCGGTCCCGGCAAAGATTTATCTGATTACCAAACCCTNCCTCTGACAAGACATCTTGTGAATGTGGGGAATGCCAGGCCTCCACCGTGGTTCGGATTCCACGTTAAACTGTAGGTCCTTCATTTCATCTCACAATCACCCTACCATTACACATTAGCGTAAGTGCGTATAACCCGAACGGGTAGTAAGACGCGGTGCTAATAATAATAATAATCTTTTAATGCACATGCACTCAAGAGTTATCTTTATTAGTAAACTTCCTTGAACATTTCTGATTTCATCTGCACACATTCTTTTCATTGCTGCTGGTGTTTCTAGTCACAAATTTGTCATTTTCTGGTACTTAAGGTACAATATTTTGAGTTTATTTCTACATTCATTTGTCCACAACTTCTAAATTCATTGGTCCAACATTGATATGCAATTCCTCACATTCACAAGATGTTCTTGTCAGAGGTGAAGGAAGGGTTTAGTAATCAGATAAATTTGTGCCGGGACCGAGGATTGAACCCCGGCCGCCAGCACAGAAGTCCGACACCCTACCCCTAGACCACCAGGTCTCCTGAGAATATGTATTTTTACTGTAGGTCTTATTCCAATCTATGCAGATGCACATTATTAGAAATAAAAACGCTCACAAGTAACAAATCTAATAATCATAAAATATCAGATTGGTGTTGTTTTATTTCGATTTGTTAAAGATGCCCAAAAAATGAAACATCTGACATAATAATCTCGCACATGCTCACATTTTGTTTAAATGGAAACCATTTTTCTTTTAATGAAAGTACAAAACTGTACACTGGCAGGGAATTTGTTTTGATCATAATTCAATATGAATTGAATTAATATAGGCAATATATTAATATTTACATTTTCTTTTAATAGGTAAGTCAATTAAAATATATTTTATTATATTTGGAAGAAGGTATAAGAAAGTTGGATGGAAAAGAGGTTTTCCATATTGAGTTAAAATATATTTCATAATATTTCTTCAATAAAAAATCCAAAAAAAAGGCTTTTGCCTTTTTATTAAGTTATATATAATATATATATATATATATATATAAGTTGAAGAAAGACACCACACAAAATGTTTTTATTTTGTAAACAGATGCACAAGAACATCTCTAAAGATGTCATCAACCACCCTTGTTTAGGATGGCTCATTTTCATGTTTGTTTTAATAATGTAAAGACAGTTAAAAGAAGGGAATAATTGTTTGCTGTGAAATCTTTGCTGCCAAAAGTAACAGCGCAACACATTGGCTCTCAAATAAATGATTTAGTGAATAGATACACGAGAGTAGATCACTAACTTTAGCTAGCTGTCATCACATTTGATTCTATGGTTAAACTACACATTTATGTTATATTGTCATTTTGAACTTCGGCCTGGATTAAGGCATGTGCCAAGCACAGGGGCTCCCAAGGCTAACAGCCCCCGCTTGATTAGCAAATAAATCACTTTGAATTGTCATATTTATTATGATATAATATATTTTTGTTTTTTCATAAAATTAATCTCAAACTAATCTAGAAATTCCCTGATCAAAGGAAAGGTGCTGGTAGCCTGGTAAAACATGAGTGTGACAATTTATTCTTAAAAATTAACACAATCTTGTTTTTGGAAAACTGGAGATACTACATATTATCTGCAGGCGATACAGTTGACTTTAGACAGAAAAATAAACATTTTCTATTTATAATAGTTTCTGAGGTAAAATAATAAAATTATTAATATCTAAGAATTAACTAAATGTGAAGTGAGAAAAATGCAAAAAAAGTTTGATAAAATAATTATATTATGTTATCTGCAGACAGCGGACTACATTAATTGTATTTACATTTGAATAGTATATAATTCACTCAATATATCATAGACTGTAAAGTTTGAGTCACTATCGTATTAATATTTATGTTATAACAAAACTCCACGATTGCTAAATGTTTGCAAAAAAAGCTTGTCTCTAAATAAAATTATCCATGCATGTTCTATAGGCTATGTGAGATTCATAATCATTCATTGGGAACTAACTTCTAAGTGCTCCCAAGTTGTCCTTGGCACAAGGCTCCCAAAAGTATTTAAGCCGGGCGTGTTTGAACTATGTGCATTACAATTATTGTTGATACATAAAGAATCATTACATGTTTTATAAAAACATGAGAAACTTAAGATTAGACAGTTGGTAAATGTTGAATGCTTTTGTTGGTAATGCTAGTCCATAAATCTACCTAAACAATGGTGCCAACATTAAATTTCACCACTAGTTTGGTAATCCTTTCAGGGGGCATTCCTGCTTTCAATGAATCAAAACAAGACTATATAAACACACCTTATGTTTTAAAAGTTTAATTTTTAATTTTGTCCTATTTTATAATTAGGCTTGTGTAATATTTAAAAGTTTCACGTCCATGCTGAAAAATTTTGTATAGTCATACTAACAATAATGTGCATTTAGTCTAGTTTATTTCTTTACAAAGGCCTGTATATAGTATACAGTAGGTGATAAGTTATTTAACACTTTGTTATGCAACTGCAAACTACTACCATGCCCTACTACATTTTATGTAAAACTGTAATTTTTTAATCTAATGAAAGTTTTCTGTTCTTTCAGCATGTCTATCGGTCATAAATTTACATTTTGTAATGTTAATAAAACATGACTTAGGTCAAGTTGGTAAATAAGTAATCATGAACTGTCTCCAGCCTGTAGCCGAGTTCGTTTAGTAAAATCCTCTCCCCTTCCATCCTAATTACATGCCCATATCACCCCAGTATTTGCTTCCTCTTCTATATCATGTACCCCAACTCTTGACCATACATCTTCATTCCCGTGGCCTCCACTTTCCTCGTTTCTCCTTTTTCCAAAGTCCAAGTTTCCGCTTTATATGTAACAATACAGCAAACACTTCCTTACACTTTAGGGGTACTTCTCTTTTACATAGTAGTTTTCTTACACATCTGTAGAATACCTCTCCATTCTGCCCTCATTCCACTATACATTCTCTGCTACCTCCTACCCTTGACATACTATAGAAAGAAACAAATAACTGTTTTGACTACACTAGAAGCCAACCTCCCTCCCAAACTTTTTTTCCAGCAGTAACCATTATGAGTGATGAGTTACTAGTAACTGCTCAAGTTAAACACCACTTCAAACTATTGGTATACCTGCCTGAACTTGACATTCCAATGGCAGAGTACAGTATTAGTTGTGTTCTTCACTGCCCCCCCCCCCTCTGCTCTCACTCCTTCCCCCTC
>CABFVX010001499.1:0-26302 GCA_902151425.1 Timema shepardi | reverse complement strand
TCCCCCTCTATCCACCCAAAAGAAAAACTACTGTTCCTAAGCTTGGCCTGGTGTGAGTATTCTGCAGATCCTACTCGTTTATCTTGTGACCTTTGTGTTTAAGAAGAAATTAGTAAACTCGGAGGAAAAACCTCTTAAAGATGATTGGTTGGACAGTAAAGTGTTTAAAGTTTGGCTGTGGTTACAAAAAGTGGTTTGTTATAAAAGTAAAGGTCATTGTTCTTTGTGTAAAACTAACTTTAATATAAGTAACATGGGAATATCTTCAATCCGATCTCATGCCAAGGAAAAGAAGCATGTTGATAGAGTGAAAGCTGCTAGTGAGAGCAGAAAAAAAAATGGACTTGGTCTCGAGGGCCAAAAATGCAGTGTCATCTGTAAAGTCCATTCACCGTAGGAATTGTTTTCTGAATGGCCTTTTTCCCTGCCAGAAATCTATTATATAGTAGGCTATTGGTAGGAAAAAAGACCTTTCAAATAGCAATTCCTGTCGTGAATGGAGTATACATAAAGATGTACATTTTAGTGCTAATGGCCATGAAGTAGTTTTGAAACCTGAAACTAGACCTAGTTGTTCTATTCAGCGCTTCATTGTCTAAGATGAAGTTTCTCGTGCTGAAATATTGTGGGCTATTAATCAAGTAATGACACTTTGTTCTGCTTGTAGTGATATTTTTAAAGTAATGTTTTCCAATAGTGATATTACCCAGAAATTCCAAATGCATGAAGATGAAATGGATGTCATCATATATGGACAAGGTGCTTTTTTTCTAAAGGGAGCTTGTGAATATGGTTAAGCAATGCTCATTTTATTGTATTCATTCGATGAGAGCATAAATACTGTGGATCAGTAGACCCAGATGGACTGTGTTGATCGCTTCTGTGTGATCTCAAAAGTTACTTGAAGGAAGATTCTCCACAAGATCCTGAGTTATTGGAATTTGGAACTTGTTCTTTATACATTGTCTATGGTGCTTACAAAAAAACACATGCTAATTCTAGTTGGACTCTTAACCAGTTTTTGTGCTCACTATATTATTTATTTAAAGATTTTTCAACAAGACGTGCAGACTATCAAAGAATAAAAGGACCATCTCTTTTCCCGATGAAGTTTTGTTCTCTTAGATGGGTATAAAACTCAATGGTGTTCGAGAGAGCAATGTCAATGCTGTCGTATTTAAAACAGTATTTTTATTCTAACAAGCATCCTCCAAAATATGATAATTTTCAAACAAGAAATCTTGTGAAGGATGAATTTCTGACATCTAAGTTGGGATTCATGCTGTCACTTACACTTGAGTTAGAGCAATTTCTCACCAAATATCAGAGCAATCAACCTATATTTCCATTTATGTTTGCAGATTAAAATAAACTTCTTGAGCACTTGATTAACAGAATTTAAAATGCTATGTGGCAAAGTCAACAAATACTCCCCAAAAATTGTTAGCTGTTGAGTTAAAGAAACATTTCAACATAAAATCACTCCTTACTGTAGGTAGATATTGGATTCGCAACATCAGCAGCTTTGAAAGGAATTAAAGACATCAAGAAACTTCAGTTCAGAAAAGATTGTCAAAAATTCCTAGTTGATCTCTGCAACAAACTTTTACATAAGTGTCTTCTCTTCTACAAAATTGTCAAGCGTGCTAGCTGTCTCTCTGCCGCAGTCATGCTCAATCCATGTGTTAGGACGTATAGGATAACTTTTGCATTAGAAGTCCTAGTAGACAAGAAAAAACTATCTAGTGTGCAAGCTGATGTTATAAATAGAGACTACTTGGACTTTGTATCAAAGCAAGAAATTAGTGACTACCTTAAAACAATTCACTTCAAGTGGTGACCAGCTTTATAAGGTCTTCATGAATATTTTTTCTATAGTAAATGCATCTTAGGAACTACAATATCTCACTAAAAAAATTATTGTTCTCTCCCATATCAATGCAGCCGTTGAGCGAAGTTTTTCTATGAATAGAGAATGTGTGGTTAAAAACTTACATGAGGACAGTCTTATTGCAGCCGAGGGACTTCTAAATATGACACTTTAAAAAAAGATGATTTATGCTGTGAGGAATAAGAAAAGTGCTTAAAAAGAAGAAAACAGTTGACGTAAACTTAAGTCAAAAAAGAAAAACAGCATCTTAAGTGTGTGCTATAGTGGACCTCCTTTTCAGTTTTGGGGGCGGAGAGTGACGGTTAGGGCGGGTCACAGTTGCTATGCTCACCAACAGGTGTCGCTAGTTTCGCCAGTGAGTAGGTATTGTTATTTCGAAACAATGCTTTGAAAAAAAAAGTACAAAGGGGAAGAGGTTAAGTGGACAGTGTTGATAGAATGCTGTCAGCTGGTTAATCCCTAGATTCCTTGAAAGTCAAGAACTGATGGGGGTGGCCTGAGCCTAGCCTAGCTCACGCACCTCTCCTAGAGTAACCTTTTCACAACCAATTTTAAATTACTAGCATGTGACGGCGGTTGCTTCAAATTAATAAAGTAGTATCAGTTTTATATTTCTAGCTTTGACAATCCCATCCAATTTTTTTAATAATTTCTACACAATTTTGTTTCATTAAAAAATTTTGGTAGCTAGTATATCAAAATTGTAGCTACAAGATAAAGATTTAACTCTTTTGAATTTTAAATTGCATTATATTATTTAAAATTTTATTTATATTTTTAATGTAAACAATATGATCTACTAAAGAAATCATAATATTCATGTCCTAGAAAAATCGACAACACTATATTTTGTTTTTCAGAAACTTGCCTGCTCATATTTGAATTATTTTTTTTAATATTATATTCCATGGAAGATTATCATTTAGGGCTTAGTTCTTAGACCACTCGGCCACTTTTCCATGCTATTTTACGTGACCTACAACATTTTAACCGTCAAAACTATCTGGATATATTTTCTAAGTAGGTCGGATTAAGGAAGGTAGAATTTATTAATATGCAGTTCCCACACATTTACATGATAAATAGTGAAAGGCTATTTAAGAATAAAGCATCTACATATAAACTGCTTGGATTCAAATACCGAACTCTTCATCACTGGCAAACAGGACAAGACTAGATAGAAGCCTGTTCTGGATTGCCCACCTATTAGAGTTGAATAAAATAAAACATTTAGGATGCAGAAAACAAACGTTCACAAACCTTTGTTTCAGTTTTTCATATTTTTATTCCCTTCTTCCTTGTTCAATCTTTTAGATGTTATGGAGAATAAGTATACCCTGATTTTGGTTAGAAAAACAGTTTGGAAAATTCAAACACATTTCCTTACGTTCAACATTAATAACATTTTACTATATTATTTGGGTCATTCTATAGGTTTTGATAATATCTATAAAGGTGACAGCTGAAGATAGCATGACTTGGTGAATGAATATATTAAAATTGATTTAGTAACTAACTTTTACTGCCTACCAAAATCATACGGTATTAACCTGTACCGCCCTTTGAGTCGGGAACTAGACAATTTACTTTGCTTCCAGAAGAGGATGAGTAGGCCTCGCATATCTCTGTTGACCGCTAGATATAGTCGAATTGTAATAGGAAGAACCATATTGTGTCAACTGCCGCCTAAAGTGTTCTACAGTTGTCACTTTGACATAGTCTTGATCTCAACAGCTGCTGAAAGAAAAAGAAATGTATTTTTGATAATGTTGTTCCTCCTATATTTTATATCTTTTAGAAGACTCTTCTTATTGCGATCCATCTACAGTCCAACTGTCATACAAAGGGCCTTTTTTAGTTATAACAGAAATTTTTCTGCCATTTTACTATATTTTTAGCATTATTTTATAGTTATTGATGATATATCCATAGTGACAGCTGTAGATCATACGTCTTGACCTATCAATACAGGGGAAGTAGATATAACTAGTATAGTTTCTAGTTGTAAGGTAAGGTAGGCCCTTTCTATTGAAACGGGACTGTAGTTAAAGTTGTTTTTAGCCCATACTTGCAATGACATTTAGTGGCAATAAAAAGAGGTATGTTTCATTATCTGTTCTGAATAATTAGCATATACACATGATAAACCCAAGTTGATGTAATATCACATTTGGATTTAAATTTTATAAATTTATTTTGCATTTAGTTTTCATTTTTTATGTAGAAACGTCACAGTTCCATGCCGGCTGGCACGCGGACAGAATATCAAACTCATCTAGTCAGGTTTGTAAGTGACGTGGAGATAATGAGGTTCAAACTACAGCTGGGTGTACTAAGAGTGGGTTTTAATGAGTGGTTTCTCTCTCTTCCTCTATGCTTGTACCGCCCTTTGAGTCGGGAACTAGACAATTTACTTTGCTTCCAGAAGAGGATGAGTAGGCCTCGCATATCTCTGTTGACCGCTAGATATAGTCGAATTGTAATAGGAAGAACCATATTGTGTCAACTGCCGCCTAAAGTGTTCTACAGTTGTCACTTTGACATAGTCTTGATCTCAACAGCTGCTGAAAGAAAAAGAAATGTATTTTTGATAATGTTGTTCCTCCTATATTTTATATCTTTTAGAAGACTCTTCTTATTGCGATCCATCTACAGTCCAACTGTCATACAAAGGGCCTTTTTTAGTTATAACAGAAATTTTTCTGCCATTTTACTATATTTTTAGCATTATTTTATAGTTATTGATGATATATCCATAGTGACAGCTGTAGATCATACGTCTTGACCTATCAATACAGGGGAAGTAGATATAACTAGTATAGTTTCTAGTTGTAAGGTAAGGTAGGCCCTTTCTATTGAAACGGGACTGTAGTTAAAGTTGTTTTTAGCCCATACTTGCAATGACATTTAGTGGCAATAAAAAGAGGTATGTTTCATTATCTGTTCTGAATAATTAGCATATACACATGATAAACCCAAGTTGATGTAATATCACATTTGGATTTAAATTTTATAAATTTATTTTGCATTTAGTTTTCATTTTTTATGTAGAAACGTCACAGTTCCATGCCGGCTGGCACGCGGACAGAATATCAAACTCATCTAGTCAGGTTTGTAAGTGACGTGGAGATAATGAGGTTCAAACTACAGCTGGGTGTACTAAGAGTGGGTTTTAATGAGTGGTTTCTCTCTCTTCCTCTATGCTAATCCATTAACATTTTGTCTCAATACTAGTTTTCTCAACACTATCCCATTAGTGTAAATTAACGCCTATAACCCAAATGAGCAGTAAGATGTGGAGGAAAAACAACTTGATTCATCCCAATATTTGTAGGCCTGTTATAAAAAGTTGACAACACTCTAAAATTATTTATTACACAACATATTGATATTATAGTTTAGTTTGGGTTGCAGTCATTCAATTGGTACTTATTTAATGTATTTAAAAACCATAAGTCTAGCCAAAAGTCAGGGGCTCGATTAAAGTGAGGTGTCATTTTTCTTTTATATTTAGATTAATACTAAGTGAATGACCGTATTCTTAACAATGTGTGCATTGCGAATATATCCAATAATATACAAAGGAAACTAAAAGATGCCAAACAAACGCTTGACTCCAAGTCATTGGTGGCTTTTTCTGACAGCTCAAAAGTAGGTGACAACCTGTATATTCACGGTGTTTATATAAATGACTATTATGGTCAAACAGTAACGTATTATATAGGTACATTTTAATTTTTGGTATTTTGTAGTCATTGGCAGGAGCCTTATTCTGAAATAAAGAAAGAATTTGTTTTCCATTATATTATTTTTAACTTACATGTGGTGCACACTCTGGTAAAATGCTTATGTTGTCTGTACACGTTTTGGGTACAGTAAGGACAAAAGGAAGGTAGTTTTAAAAAATGCAAACATATTTTTGTGGTAAACATTGAAATGCTCAATTATATTATTAGTATAAGTTGATAGTTATTGATAATATCTATCAAAAGTTACATTGTTAGATCACATGACGTATGGATAATAATTTAAGTAACGTTTATAACTGCCAGATGCTATTCTATCTCGTATGGTGTTTAAATGACCAAAAGCTACGAAAGAGCTATCTACTGTTAAAATATTTGACAGTTTAAATCAAAATACTAAGATAATCATTATTTGATAAAGCCTAGAAAAGTTAACTACGAGACACAACCAAGCCATAGATAAAGGATATATTTGCTCTTCAATATGTTGGCAAGCATAGATCTGGTTAATGACCCAGGACCTACCGTGAAATGGTATATGGATAGGGGGGGGAGGAAGAGGGTGTTGAACTGTTTCTGATAAGTGGTAACTATTACCCGACATTGCCTAAAAATAATGTTGACAAATATCTAAGGGTTGGGTTTTGTGGAGGGGGCAGGCAGGCTACGTAAGCGATAGCAGAGTTCCTTGCAGGATATCGCTGAACTAATTTAAACAAACTTTGGCACAAAATTGTGTAAGTTCTATGTGGTATTTTAATTTGAAAAAAATACGTACCTTTATTTGAGCTAAAGTTCATTGTTTGTATAGAAAAAAAATTGACTCCACTCACAACGAAGAAATGCAAAATTTTGCATCAATTTAATAAATTAATCAATAGGATTATTTATAATATATTTCTATAGAAGCATAGAAATATATATGAACTACAAAATAAAAACTACCACGTACTTCTGCAATATTTCATAATCCCGGGAAAATGTACCACCAAAGTAGGTGTTATTTTTTATATTTTCTCAGTCCAACACTTCCACCTTCATTCAGCCTTAAGAGATAAAACAAACGTGAAAACAGTTTTGCAGAAAGCAAAGGAAGAGGCAGACGTGCTAGAACACGAAATGCAAAAATAAAAAAAGTTTTGTGGTTGAATGAATTTTAACTTGAGTCTACATTCTAAAAAAAAAAGGTTTTATCATCTTAATTTTTAATAATGTTAGGTAACTGCAATTATCTTTATTTCCAAGTGTGATTTTTATCAACATAATATTTGTTGGTTATTTTTCATTGAAGATTCTGTATCTTTATTACCATATATTTATTTAAAAAAATTCATTATCAAAAATATAACTTGTGGAAAATATCGACTGTCAGGGGGTGGTGGGAATAATAGTTTTTGTGGTAGATTGAACTGCTTGGCTGTAATCATTCTTTGAAGTCGCGCCACCAAGGCTGATGACTTGAACCTCTAAAATTTTACGAGTGAGGTGAAATGACCTACCAATTTTGCCAGGAGAGGTATTTCCACATACCTTCCAGGGTTCTTTTAAGCCCCCCATCCACGGTCAAACAATTTTCGCAAATTCGGTGTTTGTCCAAATAATTTTATCGTCGATGGGACTGTTTGATGGTTGTGCAAACTGTATTAGTAAAATCGTTCTGGATCGAAATCTTTTGCGCAAATGACCCTTGTTTGACTACCTGTTTGACCGTGGATGGTAGTATTGTGCAAACTTCGGATCAGTCTACGCCTTTTCCCCTTCGTGAACAGACGCCTTTTCGCCTCTTCCTCGGATTCAGTAAGTTTTTTTAATTATTCTTTTTGTTTCATTTTCGTTTATGGCCTGTTCCAAGTTCCATGGTGTTTCAATTCATCGTAGTTTGTTAATGGTCGAGTAGAAAGTTATTTTTTCTTTTTTTTTTCTTTTTCAGTTTACTGATGTTTACTTTTTCAGAATATGACGACAAAAGAAGGTGAACGGCGAGAATTTTGGAGGGAGTTTATTGAGTGCTATCGTGGTCTACCCGAACTGTTGAAGGTTAAAAGTGACGAGTATAAAGATCGAAATAAGAAGGACGCGGCGTACAACATTCTCGTCGAGAAAATGAAAGAAATAGACTCCAGTGCAGACAAGGCAAGCGTGCACGCCAAAGTGAACTCATTGCGCACTGCCTACAGAAGGGAATTGAAGAAAATGAAGGCGACCAAAAAATCTGGAGGAGGAACAGACGACGTTTACTTGCCAACTTTGTGGTATTTTGAGGAAATCGACTTCTTGAGGGATCAGGAGACTCAAATGCAAGGAACTTCGACAATGGACGAAACAAAAACTATCGAAGTAACGGACGAAACGAATGACACGGTAAGAATAATTTTATTAACTATTTTTATTTAGTATGGTGACACAGATTATGTCAGCAACATAAATGTAATGAAATAAGAATAGAGGTAAACTTGGTGCTTATGTTTACAAAATGTTGGTTCTGAAGTTATTCCTTATTATTGGAATATCTTGTCCTGCCAGGAGACAGCACCTTGCTCACTATTGAAGTATTGTGAGAAGTTGAGACGTACTTGTTTTGAAGACACCGGGGTATTTCGGCCTGGGAGCTGTTGCAATGGAAGTAATAACGTTCCATCCGATTTCCAGTCAGCATTTACGATCTCCCCTGTACTTGTGTTCTCAAAATCAAAACCACCATGGTTATAGGAGTCCTCTTTTTTCATTCTTAGAAAATTGTGTAGATGAGTACACGCAAGAACTATCAAGCTTGCTTTTTCCGGGCTCAAATTGATGTCTCTCAAAAGTATTCGGAACCGGGATGCCAGTATCCCAAAAGCATTCTCAACAATGCGACGAGCACGAGATAGTATGTAATTAAATATGGCTTGTTCTCTGGTTAGGTTTTTCCTACTGAATGGTTTCATTAGGTTGTCCATGAGAGGAAATGCATCATCTGCCACGAAAACGTATGGCTGTTTGATTTCACAATTTGGTAAATCATCAGGCTGAGGAATATGAAGTTTGTTACTAACGAGTCGCTTATAAAATTCTGTATTGGAGAACACCCCCCCATCCGAAACTCTTCCATTGGCTCCCACATCGACCATTATAAATTCGTAATTGGCATTTACCACTGCCATCAATACAACACTGAACGAATTCTTGTAGTTGAAATAGTAGGAACCACTTCCTGGTGGTTTGCGGATGTTGACATGCTTTCCGTCGATGGCTCCGATGCAGTTGGGAAAATTCCACCTTCTCTCAAACTGTTGGGCAACATCCTTCCATTCACTTTCACTGGCTGGAATCTGCAATGCAATAAATTTCAATTATTGCTACTTTTTAATGTAAATTTTCGCTCATAAAAATGCCAGGATGGTTAACCTATGTACCCTTCTAGCAATATTTAATAGGAAACTTTCATTACTACAAAGATAAGTATTTCGATTTATTTTGTTTCAAGGTCGTTGAAGACAGAAGTTCTCAGACAGCCCAACTCCGGCCTACACCCGCAGGAAAACGACCGAAGAAAAATGAGCCCCCGCCAGACAGTGAAGAAGCCAAAAGAACTAAACTACTGTCTCTTGCCTGTGAACGTCTTGAAACACCCTCCTCAGACGCCCAGATCATAGCAAAAGGGTGGACTGTGGAGTATGGCAAAATGGGTCCAAACCAGCAACTGTTTGCTAAAAAAAACTTCATTGATGACATTCTTTTCGAAGGACGACTTGGCAATCTTCACAGACACTCTGTCAGCATAAACAATCCACCTCAATCACTCGCTGCCACCAGTCCTCATCAATTCAGCCAAACCCCTGCCTACTTTCCATTCTCACATGCTACTCGTTCAGCCCCACCAACCCCATTCAACTCGTACCCATTGGGTTCATCACCTTCTCACATTTCCATTCCTTCAGACTCATCCCAATACACCCTTCCAGCCGAAAAAAACCAGGACAACACACGTGACTCAACAGTGCAACCACGTCAATATTCATCATATCAAGACCTTCTGTCTGATGATCAGTTTACTTGACTGAACAATGTCTGGGATTCTTCATGTGGTTACAAAATAAAAATGTTCAGAACAAATGAATTAAAAATATAATGCTTTAACATTATTTCTTGTTTCTATAAAATAAATGGCTTTTTTGAAGGAATAACTGTTTAATTTACTCACCTTTAAATACCCTTTCAAAACGTGGACCAGAGCGTCACAAGTTTCCACTATTATTCTTCCAAGCGTTCGAGCTGAGATGGCAGTTTGAAATTTCAGCTCTTCAAAGGAGGCCCCGCTTACAAGGTATCTCATAGTTGCCAATAATCTCAGTTCTGGAGATATTGCTTCTCTCATGTTCGTGGTGATTTTCTGTATGAAGGGAGTAACCATTTCGAGTAACTCGCTGAACGTAGCTGCGTCCATTCTAAGGTAGTTTCTGTAGTCCGCAGCTGAGGTAAGCCTGAGCTCTGTGACCAAGCGGTCATGACCAAATTTGTTCCTCTTCAGAAGCCAACTCTTCGCCCACATGTTTGGCTTTCTTCTTTTTTTAGCACGTTTTTCTGTCCCCAGCGCAAGGATAATCGCGGCACAACAATCGTCCGTGTCTGACATGCTCACAGGATGTTGAAAACGAAACTGATGTTTGCACAACGGGTTGCAACGTGGATGGGCTCACGTTGGTGCAAACAGGCATTTGCACAAACACTGAATTTGCGCAAATTGTTTGACCATGGATGGGGGGGCTTTACATGCCGCATGGAACCGATGGCCTTACTTTCCCCCTCCCCCTCGAAGGATGTTGAGTTATAATTTTTTTTTCTCGTCCAAAAACGTCTTCGGTCTCTGTTAGGTTCGAACCCACTAACTTAGGGTCCTGAGGTGAGCACTTTACCCCAAGACCACCGAGGTCGACACTGGCATACCAGTCATTCCCGGTGGGCCAGGAATTGTCCACACACGTGTCACGCCGAGACACACTAGACGCCGCAGTTTTCTTATGTGATTTGTCCCGTGAGGTCGTAAAAATGTCTAAGAAAAGTGCTGCCGTGGCTTTGGTTTTATTATTAGCAGATGATAAAATAAGGGAGAAAAAACGACGGAACCTATGGTCAAAACGTTGGTTACAACAAAGACATAACTTTTCAGACATCTCTCTTTTGCGTGAACTTGAACTAAACTCTAAAGACGATTATAAAAATTATTTGTGTATGATCTCTGAGTGTTTTTAAATACTTCTGTCGCTAGTTAGTCCTTTAATATACAAACAGGAGACAATGATGAGAGATGTCATCCCAGTAGAGGAAAGACTGATTGCAATGCTTAGGTTTCTGCAACCAGGAGATCCTTGGATGACTTGAAGTTTTCGACGGCTATATCCCCGCAAGCGCTCGGAAAGATCATACCCGAGACATGATAGGCAATATTTGAAGTGATGAGAGAGAAGAGTACATGGAGGTAAGAAATACAAGTAGCAGAATAATATTACAAATTTGAAATGCATCCATTTACAAAATACATGTAATTTTAATAAAACAAAATGGTAAACTGGAGTAGGACTACATTCGCCTACAAAAAGTATTTTTACAGAGTTTACGTTTATTTTATTGTTCTGAATACATACTAGTACTTTCAGAAGAATTGGGTGAGGCCTAGGTTCACACTCGGAAGTGGAAGAATAGTTTTGAACCTGTCTTAAGTTGCCTTGAGTGCTATATAAACCTTGATTGTAATGAGGAAATGTCAGGTAGGAGTGTTTACGTGAGAAAACTCAGTGAGCCTATTAAACATACCAAGGAAAACCGATTCATTGATAATTTTCTTCACAAAAAGTCGCTGCTCTTCGTTCATTCTACGCATTTTTACAGTCACACTCTCGAAGTAGGAGTCTAACTCGTCTCTGTCAAGAGCCTTTTCATCTTTGGCTAGTAGAATATCTTTCACAGTCCCCTTTGAAGCACCGCTCCTTTTAGCTACTCTTTTTCTCCCTAGAGTTGTTTTTTGTGATGGAGTAAAATTATGGAGATGCTGGAAAAAAATATAATACCATATTCCTTTTAGATTATGTGCAGGATTACATAAATAACATTATAAACGGAATATATTGCGAATATTTTTCTTATGTTTTAGTTCCCAAGCAACGAAAAAAAGTGGATATAAGTATCAACAGATTTCTATCAAAGATGGAACTACCCAAACTGTGGAGGTGCGCTGGACGGACGTCACATAGCAATTATAAACCAGCAGATAATGGGTCTTACTATTATAATTATAAGGGCTACTTTAGTATAGTCTTGTTGGCTTTGACAAATGCTAATTATGAATTTATAATTATAGATGTTGGGAGAAATGGGCGTATATCTGATGGGGGAGTTATGGAGAATACATGCTTTGATTTCAAACTTAGAAATAACAAGCTCAAACTGCCAGACAGCACAAAAATTCTTAATTCAATGAATTTTGTTTTTATTGGTGACGAGGCTTTTAGCCTTGACGAACATTTATTTACTAAAACCTTTTGTTATGCGTAAACTCAATCCAGAAAGAAAGGTATTTAACTACCGATTTTCACGAGCAAGGACTATTGTAGAAAATTCGTTCGGTATTATTGCAAATAGATTCAGTGTATTGCACACAACAATGTATTTCAGTCCAGAAAAAGCTGAATCTCCAGTTATGGCATCTTGTACATCTACCTCAGAAGAAATTGTAGAGTTGCATACTCTCCATATAATCTCTTAGATAAAGAAGTCATTGAAAGTGGCATATTAACAGAAGTTGCATGGCGAAGTGAACCACCTAAAACTACCTTCAGTGAACTACAAGTAGGTCCTGCACGAAATTCCAACGCCAAAGCCAAGAACGCAAGAGGGGAATATGTATCATATTTTAGTGGTAATGGCAAGGTAGCTTGGCAAGATACGATGGTTGGTGCTTGGTATGGCTTAGGAAAATAAGTGTACAAAACTTAGTGTTAAAATTTAAACGTAATACCAACCTAGATAAACACTAGATAGCCTAATCTTTATTATTTGTTTTTTACTTTCCAGTAGGCCTAACCTTTGTAATACGCAAGGCAATAATAAATTATGTTCCGATTTATAGTGAAATGAATAATTTAGGTTCTAGTATCTACCTGCGTATTCATTGGTCCATCCTTATCTGGCAACTCTGCATTCGAATTGTAATTTTCACCTTGTCCTGATTCGGTACCTTCACAATCTTCATCTGGAATACTTGAAGCTGACTGTCTAGGAATCGCTTGATCTACTGTGAAACCTAGTTGGTCATAGTACCATAACTTTGGTACATATATGTCATCCGAAGAAGCACCAGACCTAGAATGAAGAGTTAAACAATAATCTAAATAGCCTATTGAAAATATTAATAAATTTAATTTTATAGCTTAACTTATAATTAAATTGCAGTTTTTTTTATTATATTGTTTTGTTAGATAGCTTTTCCAAAGAACTACTGAAAAATAAGTATATAGCTTAAATGATTGCTTAATGGCATGCAAGTATTTATTCACATAATTACGATAGTTACAATCAGAATCTGTGCAAAAATATTGCAAAAAGTAAACTTACCTTTGAGAGGCCACAACCTTTTTCAACTTCTTCCTAAAACATCCTCTAATAGTATTGATCTTTGATTTGACAAAATATAAGTTCGAGTCTTCGTACACCGTTTTGCCTAGTTCAACCATTTTTTGATACGCCTCTTCTTTTTTGAATTCATTGCTATAATCGGCACGTTTCACTTTTCATATTACAGGTAAGCCCCTATACAGATTTTTAAAATTTGTCATAATTTCCACAGAGTTCACTTTGTGAGCATTGTGCTTAATAGACGACATTTTCGGACACGGGAAATAAAACGACGCCACACAAAATATACAGGTGCTGTATCGACTATCACCACGTGTTCTATGAATTGGTTGGCTAACTGCGCATACGTTCATCAGTCCGGGATTGCAGCTGCCCACACCCGGCCAGTTTTGGCACGCCATCACTCCGAAAAAATCAAACCGGTTGGATTGTTCATTCCTGGAGTGAAATGGCGTGTCAATCCATCATGTTTGGCGTGAATCACCCCACACACGGGCAGTTTTGGAATGAAACGTTGTAATGACACTCCCAGCATCATGCCGGGAATGACAGTGTGTGGGCACCTTATTAGTATAGATGGTTATCCATTATCTTTTGAGCATAAACTATTAGCAGCGCTAAAACTATCGGTGATTGAGCGAAGTACTAACCAGCTTGATGGTATATTATTCAAATATTGTGTAAAAATTATTTTATTTCCTGGCCAATTGTTTTCTTTCATAAAAAATACTATTAAATAGAAACAAATAAAAATAAGTTACGATGATTAAAACTCAGACAGTCAAAACTTGGTCGTAAAAGATATAATTGAATGACACGACAGCAACGCTTACTGTGGTTGTTCAACGAACTAACATAAGGTTGAAAGTATTCCCATAGTAGATATCCGATAGTGTACAAAGTTGTATGTTATTTGAATATATGATTTATAACAAATGTAATTATTCTTTATTTCTATAGAGTGGTATAACCGCCAAAAGTTCACGTTTTAATTTTTATTTATAATTTAGCACGATTAAAGACGTTTTCAAATTTATTTACTCGTGATGATAAATTATCCGTAAATGGTGGTAATTTTCATTCAAACAAAACTCAAATATAAATGGATCCAGCAGAAGTTGAGTTTTTGGCTGAGAAAGAAATGGTTTGCATCATTCCAAACTTTAACTTCGACAGGATATTTTTAATTTCGGGCGAAATAGGTCCTTTCCGAGCAGGATTACCAGTAAAGGTGCCTATTTGGATGGCAATAAATTTACGACAGCGACAAAAGTGTCGAATTATTCCTCCTGATTGGATGGATGTAGACAAGTTGCTTGAAGTAAAGGAAATTGAATCTCAGTCAAGGTAAAACAATATTTTCTATATGTAGGCTCTACAAGTCTAGTAACTTATAGCGGATAAGAAGGCCTACATAAAGAGGACGGGATTCTTTTATTTTATGTCTCATGGAGAATTTAATATCCATCTTTACACACAAATAGAAAAGCGAATTTTAATGAGAGCAAAATTAATACTTTAAAATAATTATATACCTATAGCTAAGGTAGTTACTTTAAAAAAACTTCACCCTAATCACACAAGAATAGGGCTTTAATATTAAAAATAATGTCACAAGGCACCTTTAAGTTAGTAAGCAATAGTTTACATTTTTATTATAAACTCCAAACCGAATAAAACCTAACATTCCAGGCATCAACAACATTATATTTAATGAAATCTTGGGACCCTGACATATCTTGCACTACAATCATTAAATTTGTTAGACTATAATAGGAAATTTGCTTTTTTTTGTCCAGACGAGCAATTTTCAGCCTTTTTTTTTCCAACACTGCTCACTGAATAAGGTTCTTTTAAATTGTCAAACAAAATATTTTTCAAAACTAGATTTTATCATTAAAATAATGAGTAAGATTATGTTCAAAATTTCAGCTAAAATTCTAATAGGCCTAGTCATGTTTTAAAAATGTTGATCATGGAATTAAAAAGGTTAAATTTATTTCACACATTTTTTCTTGCTTCTTTTTTATCTTCCCTCAACCCCTCCGGGATAGTGGTTGAAAAACGCTGATCTGGTTCTAGATGGTAAAAGAGATTTAATATTCAATAATATTGCATAAAATAATATTAAAGAATCCAGCCCTTTTAGTGTACTATTCCAGGCCTACCTTTGGGCTATAGGTCCTAGTCATGCGCTTTGTGTGAATGCTAGAAATAAATAAATACTCAGCACCATGTCTTATTGTCCGTTCGGGTTGTACGCTGTGAATGCTAGAAACATAATTATTGTTTTGTGAAAATGCTCAAAACTAAACTAAAATCCACTATACATTCATAAGTTAAAATGTTTGGTGCGTTTATGCTAGGATCTGTGCATAGCTAAATCATTTTAAACCAATCAATCCTCAGGTTCTTCACCAAAATGCCAAGTGAGCATTACATGGTAGAAGCTCGGCTATTATTGGGAGCAGCAGCTGAAGATATACCTCGCACTGATGAGATCCGAACAGTTCTCAAGGTGAGTAGGCCTTTAGGCTATGGCCATACTTCCGAGTGGGTTGCCAGCACTCAATGCCTTGTTATGTACAAGGGTGGTCATATCTACGTGACTACAGCTTTGTCAAAAACTGGAGCTACTTTGTGTCTTACATGAAATTACCATTGCTTTGCGTTCTTGTGACCAGGGCTGTGGGGATGGTATGCACAGCCTTCGACTCTGGCTACTCTATTTTTCTACTGTCCGACTCTGACCATAGGCATAGCCAGAATTCTGACAGTGGGAATGCATTCTTAAAAAAAATTCTGGGCTAGGCCTATTTCAACAAGACATCGTCTAGTCACATAATCCAGGCAATAATTTAACACTTCCGCACCCATAGATTAATCTAATATACTTGCCTTGGCCATGGTTTTATTTTTCAATAATGGCATCTTTGTTTTCTTCCTGAAAAAATTGATATATTTTACTAATGGCCTAATTAAGATACATTGTTATGATTTCACTTTATTGTTATTTTCTTTAAGAAAACAAATGGCTTGATTTTTAATTTTTTTCACTAAAGTTATACATTTCGATGGTGAGCTCATTGAAATTAACTAGATGTTATTGATGAGATTAAGAAGTTCCTCTATTATTAAATCTATTTTATAAACTATAATTGGAAAGTAAAATGGTGTAATGCTTACAGTGCTATTCTCCTGGTAAAAGGTACCATCTTTTTAAAGTCTTCAATAACATCTTTCATTTTGGTTTTTATAGCCAAGTCCTGCTCAATAAATGGGACCATCATAGAATTTAAAAGTCTTTCTTACTTTATTGCTAAAAGCAGTTATGATTTTACAATGGACATTTTTGAGAAACTCCTCTCACATGTACAGCTGGTAACTGGGATGACAGAAAACTTCTGGAGGAGAAGAGCAAAATTTTCGTAAGTTTTCCCTCTGTCGAACTCTGCCAACCATTTTAGCCAGTCATGCACATTAGTAGGTGGGAATTTTCGCAACCTCTTAGTTCTCAGCAGCCTCGCTTCAGCTTTCAGCTATGAAGTATTTCAATTGAAGTTTTTACTCACGAGCTGGATGCCATCTGCTGCGCATCCATCAAGATTGACTAATCATTTTCCATACACTGCTGATTATCAGTTTTGTTTCCTGTGAAAACCTCAAGTTCAAGCCTTGGAAGAGCGAGTCTAAAGCAGGGTAGTACCTATGTGAAAAATGTGAATTCATCTATCTGGGTATTGACATTAGCAGCTGTGTCTGGATTTTCATCAAAAAATGCAGAGATTTTTCTTTTTCTTGTTTCTGATAAGATATTAAATCAGTTTTTCTTTCATAAACCTTCAGTTCTAGCATAGGCCTTACATCATCTCAAAGATTTGTTCATCATGTCTCATTTCACTTAGAGCGTCAGACAGGCTTTGTACATAATCCATAGCCTCACACAAATTCATGGTTGATGACTGAAGAGTTTTGCTGGTTTCAAGCAGCATATGCAGTAAGATCCCTTTGCCTGTGGCTCTTACTTTATTTAGCATCAGCTGTATCTTCAACCATATTTTTTATTCCTTCAATAACTGTCATTAATAGTTCATGAACAGCCTCAAAACATGGCACACCCACCTTGTGTCAGATAATAACTTTAACGCTTTTAGTTTGGAATCATTTGTCTTAAGCGTCAAATTCACAAAATGGGACAATTTGCTGAGAGTAAAAGGAGAAATTAAATCAGGAATAGTGAAATATATGTAACCAAGTTGAATTTCTAGTTTTTTAATTTAAAAAAAACATTCTGAACAAAGGGTTAGAAAACAGTTTGTCATGTTCGTTAAAGAGGTTAAAAACACATACAATTTTCTGAAATGTTATACAAAACAAGTGTATCTATTAGATGTATTTATTTCCTGTGCATAAAAAATATAAAATAATAATAATAACAGGTATACTATAAAATTTACTCTACTTTTCAAGTTTTGTAACTATTTATTTTGCAAAAGTTTTCTATAAAATCTTCAACACACCATAGAGAAATCTTTTTTTCAACCATGAAATTAAACACACATATCCAGGAATTGTGAATTATATGTAGCTGAGCGGAATTTCATGGCTAGATTTTTTTTTATCATAAAAGGCATGTTGCAAAAACAACAATTTGGTCACGCTCATCAAAGAGGCTAAAATAACTTATTAAATTTTATGGAATGTTTTACAAAACCAGTGTGTGTATCAGATTTAAATATTTTCTATGCATAAAAGATGTAAAATATTAGTGTTTTATATCATAACACATAAGAAAAGGCTGTTTGAATTTATAATAAACCCTGTTGCTCTTTAAAGTTAAGACAGGTGTTGGGAGGATTATTACCACTTGACTTAGGTGGACTACAGACATATCTTTTTCGTCCACCCAAAACATGAGTTAGATGATCCAGGATTAGGTTCTACATCTTGAAGCTCAAAGCTAAAAGATGTTGTAGGACATGGCTCTTTAACCTCTTTGGAAATCTGAGATGATCCAGAGAGTTGTTCATCTTCCGAGGATGAAAATAAATCAGAAATTGAATGACACCTTTTCCGTTTTAGGTTTGGATCGGTAATGTCCTCTAGGTTACTGTCGTCAACATTGTCAGGTAATACTTCACAGAGGGTGTAGTGGTCACAATACTGAGGAGCATGACATCCCAAACAAGCTAAGGCCTGAGCATATATAATTCCACTGAAGAATGTAACTTGATATACTTTAATTATTCCATCAATAGCTGGGATATTACTCAGAGCAACTTCTCACTTAAATCTTTCTATTTCTTTTGAATTTATCTCAAACAAAGTAATGCTACTGTCTGCCATAACAGCAACAAACTTCGACGAATTTGTGATGTCTGCCACATGTGCGACTCTCTTGTCAACTCCTCTTTTCAGTGCTTCCCCAACGCCATCCATTGGGTCCTTTCCATGACCTGCCTCTGAAAAGTTCCAAGTCGTGTATTTGACCTTTGAAAAGTATATGGGCATAACATTTTTTTTAAATAAATCTTGATTAGGTTACAATACTGGCTTGATGGACTGTCTGAATAAAATGTATGCCTTGGTGTTAGGGAACTGACTCACAGATTTCTTCAAACAGCACAGCATGAGCTTGGTGGTTTAGGTTGTCAAACACTGTGCAGAAGCACATTGATTGAATTTTTCCATTAACAAGTGCATACCGTACACCAGTGTGGAGAGATAAGACGTTTAGAAACACCGAAATGAACAGACTGCACTACTGCTGCTTATTTAGCTACATAATTTTCTGAAAAACCTATTATAAATAATAGCTCCCCTTATTTAAAATCTTTTGTTTTCTTTTTGGGTTTTGTTGATTGATGATTGATGATTGGCGCAGAATAAGTGTGCTTTGAAAAGTTTTAATTCCATTTTAAATTCCTCTATCATTTCAGTTACTTGTTTCACTTCTTTCACTTTCAGAGCTTTCTGTACAGTCTTGTCTTTGTTTTTGATTAGTCTGACTTCTATAACGGTCTTTCATTGAAAACATTTAATCTTAAAACCTTCACTGTATGAAAAGCTTACCTCTTTATGTTGGCACTTCTCACATTTACCCAGCATACACAGTATATTTCTGACAAAACAAACAACAGTGACTGCAACTTCATTGGCGTTACATTCTTTGATAACGTTCACGTTTTTGAGAGATGTGACCATCAGGTCCATATTTGAGTGCTTTATACAGGCACAGGTCACCCTGTCTACCTTTTTAGGCACACAAACCCAAAATGGTCTTGTTTGGTAAAAAGTGGCCGTGGAGATTTGGAACTGGTTCTCTCGAAGGAATTTCTTATACATTTTGAAGATTGTCCAAAAGAACTTGCCTCTGTTTTTTTTCTTTTCTTTTTTTTCTGATGCAATCTTTTTTCCTGGACATATTCTGCTCACTGAGTCATCCTGTAAAAAAATTAACTAGCTCCTTTGCTAACTTATGGTGAATGCTTCGTTTTTGATTGAGTACTCAAAAGGGTTTGGGCTCTCCGACAAAATCTTGTTACTTTTGTAGGGCACCAGTTTTGAGAAATGTTTTTTCACTCTGTACTTCTTTAATTCTTTATTTCCTATCACTTTTCATAGCTGTTGATTTTTTTCTTTTCGTCCCACTTATTTCTTTCACTTAGTCTATAACTTGTTTCTTTAATACATACTACATAATATAGCCTAAAAATATATTTTTCCTTACATAATTTGATACGTTTTTTGTCCAAGTTAAAGTCTGAACCTGACACATTTAATTTTATTTTCCTTCTTTAGCCTATAATATCCATCTAGATAAGCTATTTTTTCTCAAGCTGTTCTTCAGTTAACTTGGCACGTCTTCGCCTTTGCCTCTCTAGCTAAGGATTTTTGACGCTCATACTTTTCTTTGACTGATAATAAGAGTGAGCCATAATCTCTACCATCAACAAATTAGAGGAACTGCAAAAAAAAAGTTTTGTAAATACTCTCAGTTAAAAATATCATTTATATCAAATGTTATTTTTCATTAAATTAAAATCATTTTTAATAATTTTCTAAGTCCAAATTTACCCACTCAAAATAAATTTTAGGCCTACTACATGCAATAATTATTATTATTTATTATTATTATTATTATTATTAGCACCGCGTCTTACTACCCGTTCGGGCTATACGCACTTACGCTAATGTGTAATGATAGGGTGGTTGAGATGAAATGGAGGACCTACAGTTTAACGTGGAATCCGAACCACAGTGGAGGCCTGGCATTCCAGACATTGACAAGTTGTGATTAATACACATCTTGACAGAGGTGAAGGAAGGGTTTGGAAATCAGATAAATTTGTGCCGGGACTGGGGATTGAACCCCGGCTGCCAGCATAGAAGTCTGACACCTTACCCCTAGACTGCCAGGTCACCCTACTACATGCAAAATTATGGTGATTTTTTTGTCTTTGTATTTTGACAAATAAACGGTAGTTTTAATTTTGTCTATTATTAATTATTAGTTATAAAGAAAAACCAAGTGCATTTAATAATTTATTTAAGTTCAAAATATATTTTTTCTCTAACCTTCTACATAAACTTGTTAATGAACAATTAGGTCGTGCTAAAATCAAGCTAGTAACAATTCAATCACACTAAAAATAAGTTGGTAACATGAGCGAATTGTTCGCGATCTAATTGTTATTTTTAGACACTGTGTAAACTAGAATCAAAACAAGTCCTTATGCTATTGTTTCAGTTTGAGGCTAGTTGTCAGATTGAAACATGTTTTTAAGATCTCATTTATTTTTCATCACACTATAATTAGTCTCTTGAGTAATCAACTTGACTGAATTGTCAATAAGGTATTCAACATTTACTACGGGTGACCTGGCGGTCTAGGGGTAAGGTGTCAGACTTCTGTACTGGCAGCCGGGGCTCAATCCTCGGTCCCGGCACAGATTTATCTGATTACCAAACCCTTCCTTCACCTCTGACAAGACATCTTGTGAATGTGGGGGGAATGACAGGCCTCCACCGTGGTTCGGATTCCACATTAAACTGTAGGTCCTCCATTTCATCTCACAATCACCCTACTATTACATATTAGCGTAAGTGCGTATAACCCGAACGGGTAGTAAGACGCGGTGCTAATAATAATAATAATAATAATAACAACATTTATTACCTCCATTAATTATCTTTTCCGCGTTAGTTAAAAAAATGGCTGGTATTTATGTCACTGCGTTAGTTTAAAAAAAAGTTGGCATTTATGTCACACATTTCATCACCCGAGAATGCAAGCGTTATATCTCCAAAATGGTTAAATCTGAGATAATTGGTGTTTAAGTTTATTTAGAATGCATATGATTCACCTGCAGTGAAATTGAGACTACTTTATAATTACTTAAGAGGATACAAACTCAAACTGTCATCTAGTAACATTGGTTTTATACAAAGGTCAAACTTCAATGCTCTTTTACACAAAATTGAAAAATTGGACATAGAACACTTGCATTCTTGGGTGACAATTTGTAAACAACCAGCATGACGACTTCAGTGACGTTTTCCGCACTAAACGAGCATGGTCTTATTGTAATGGCATTCGTTTTACATTTTTGCCGCCTTTTATGATTAAATTCAGGGACAAGTCTAATGATTAAAAACACAGTTTTAAAATTGTTTTCAGTTTTTAAACTATCGCTTATTGTTAAATATATTTTATTGGCAATGCAATCCAATATTTGTTTATTTAAAAAAAAAATATATATATTTGTTTGTTTTCCATAGATCATCATCGTGTGTTTGGAGGTGGGGACAGTGACCGAATCGGCGTTTGGTCAGATTTTTTTAAATATAGTATTTAATAAAAAAATTTATTTACACAAAATAGAAAAACATTTGACTAAAAATATGATTTTCCCCATTAAGGAGACTTAAATTGTCCCATTTTGTGAATTTGACACTTAACCAACTCCTAAAAAACACTGTCGGTTTGGGATGCTTTCAATAGAATTATAAACAACCTGGATTGTGAAAAAAAAAATCAAAAATCAAGGAGCTATTTTTGTGTGTGCTCAAGCGCTGACTAGGATAAAACATTAATATTATCATAGGAAAAATCACAATTTTTTCTTGCAAAACAATTAAGGTACAAAACACCATACTTGGGTGCAAAATGGTACAGATCCAAACTTTTTTATTGGAATTAAAAAAACCATTTTAATATCAGGGGGCTACTCTGAACTTGCCCCACACCCCTGAACAAAAACAATCGTACAGTCTCTGTGGATGGTTTCTAAAACCTAGTATTTGGGTGCAAAATTGTGCTAAATATGGAAAACGATGATGGCATACATTCTTAATTTGAGGGTGTGAGGGCTGGAGGGATAGTGTAGGAGCATCTGGTTGAATATTAGAATCCATGAGAAATATATGATACAATATTGCGTTTTTTTTATTAACTGGAGCATCCAAGATTTAAAAAAATACTTGTTGCCACTTCCGGAACTTATTCAGGGGGTGAAGTTCGTGTGGGGAAGCGAGAGGGGGAAATCAAACTACTTGTTCCAACACTTTTTGTTCTAACTTCCATAATATTTATGAAAGAAAGGCCTACTATGTATCAAATTAAGGACAGTTAAATTATCTACAATAGTTGTATAGAGGTGACCTGGCGGTCTAGGGGTAAGGTGTCAGACTTCTGTGTTGGCGGCCGGGGTTCAATCCTCGGTCCTGGCACAGATTTATCTGATTACCAAGCCCTTCCTTCACCTCTGACAAGACATCTTGTGAATGTGGGGAATGCCTTGCCTTCACCGTGGTTCGGATTCCACGTTAAACTGTAGGTCCTTCATTTCATCTCACAATCACCCTACCATTACACTTTAGCCTAGTGTAAGTGTGTATAACTCGAATGGGTAGTAAGACGCGGTGCTAATAATAATGCAGCTGTGATTTAAAAAATGTTTGTCATCATTCACATGACACCAAGAGTTTTTATTTTGTTTCAGGTCATTGAATGATAGATTTGAAAGGGTAATCCCAAAAAATATGACTTATTTTAATTGTGTATGATAAAGAAGAAATTTTGCCCCCAAAACTTCCCAAAATGGACATTGACATCAATGTATGTAAGATTTGTAATATTGCCTCAAAAGAAGGTATTGTTAAAAACCCTGGTACTCATGAATGTGTACTACAAAAAATCCAAGAGCGGGCCCAACACCTGGATTACCTATGCGTGGTAGAGAACTATCGGCTACGTGTAGTAACTGCCCAAAAACTTATTGAGGATGGATCATCTGGGCATAAGAGTTGGTTCCAAACTGTCACTCACAAAGGAAAACTTTACAGTTAAAACAAAAATATGAGAAACAAATAGATGACATGAAAATGTGATTAACTGAAAGTGATACAGGGAGCAAAAAACAACTTACTCATTCTAAGTGTGTGCTTTTCGATAAAGAAGAATGTGTCTTTTGTAATTGTGTTCACTTGAGAGTGAATCTTCTTAGAAGACTGTCAGTTGATCGAGCCCAAATAAATCTGCATGGTGCTATATACAAAAAATGAGAATGAAGCTTTAAACATTAAACTCAACACAACTATCAATGAGGAGGATGGGCATGCCATTGATATTAGATACAATTTGCCGTGCTGGACCAAATATGTAAGTAATATGCTAAGGCAGGCTATGAATACTACGTGTAAAGACTACAACAGAAGCAGAAATTGAATTTATCGTCTCATTCTTGGATGTCTAATAAAGTGGGCTATACACATGGCTGTCATCCAAACCACTTTTGAAAGCATATGAGCAATGAAAAACATGGGTTATCCTATGACATCTTGAAAACAAATAAAGCAAATACTCATTGACAACATTGGTGATAGTGAATTCCATGGACCAGCTTAAAGAAACTAACCGAAAATAGCTTTTTTTTAATGAGATGTTTCTATTGATGCAGTATATCAGTGTGGTAATGATACAGATGTGAACATACGTTGTCTTTATGATGCAGCTCTTTTACTCCGGAACTGCATAAATTACGCTCAACAATGGAAGTTCACAGGAAAAATGCACACGCCTAAGAACCTCATTCCACATGAAGTGTATGCATTCTTTGGATGGCTTGTCAGTGGGTGAGAAGAAATAATTTTGCCAGAAAGAAAACCAACCGCTGTAAATAAAGCAGCCATGAGTATCTCACAAAATATTATGGCTATGATATACAATGAGAGACAAGTGTACCGTTTATGTACTGACAATATGAAACCAATACATGTTAGGCCTCAACAAGTTGTCATAGGAATGGTAATTTATCAAGCCACTAGAAACAAAAGTATTGTAAATCTGCTTCATGGATTGGGCTTCTCGATCAAGTATAAGTAAGTGTCTTCTCAGGTATGAGGCTCAAATCGCAGAGTGTGTTATGGATAATGTCTGCAGGAATAATGGGTGTATTTACCTGCAAATATGGTCAAGATCTGATATATATTTTTCGCAACAGACATTGTTGATTTAATGGAAGATTCCTCTAATGCCAAAATTCGGGCCATTTATTGGCGAAAAGAAGCAGATGACATTACACAAGTTCAACTGTGGAAAAGTCTGGAAATTGTACACTACACCTTCCTGACTGTTCAACTGTTATTAAAGATTATTTTATGCCATCCAAAATAATTATGAAATTTAAAACTTATCCTGACTTCAGCCCAGCTTCTGTAGGCCACCCTGATATTACCGACATGAAGGTATGGCTTATAGGGAAGACATTACTCAAAATCAGAGGTGCTTCCCTGCAAGATGGCACACAATGTGTAAGTGAAGACATGAGTGGAAATTCAAATATTCCACCTTCAATTTTCATATAACCACAGCTTTGCCAATAACTGCAGTTCATGTTACTTCACTGATACCTGCACCACCAACAGAATAGCCACCATTGTTAACTGTTCTACTTCAATTACAAAATATTAACTATCTAGTAATATGTCCACAAAAAGCCAGTGCTTTGCCAGGATTTCATGCCTTCACTGGCTGTGATACCACAGAATGTTTTTCAGGCAAAGGAAAGTTGGGAGTGTGTTGAAGAGGCAGTAAAAAAATTTGTCTGCAAACTTTATATGCCATTATCTACAGCATCGACAGTGGGAGAAGTAAGATGATATATTAAAAAAAAAGTGGAATCTGAAAAGATCTGCTTATCTAAATATGCCACCAGTACCTTCAGAAATATTAGAGCTCATAAAATGCTCTTGAAAAACAAACTGCTCCTCCAAATTGTGCTCCTGTTGCCGTAGTTATCTCCCGTGCACCAATATGTGTACAAATGATGTCTCAGAAGGGTGAAAACAGTCACGCTCTTTATTCCCAAGATGGTGATTGTGACAATTTAGGCCGTAACACAAAATTTACAAACAATATTCTAACAGTAATAATTTTCTATTTTTATTGGGTTTTTTTCTATTTACACTGAATAACAAATGCATGAGCAAATTTACAATATTTTCGTGAATTACTATAAGAAATGTGGTTCAGTAAATGTTTCAATTTTAACTTTCCTACTTTCCAAATCAAAGTTTTTGCAAGACCACTTAATTTCTCATAAGCCTTTAATGTAAAAGATTTTTCTTAATGCTTTTGTTTAAAGTTAAACACAGTTGATTTTTAAAGTATAACATTTTTGAAGACAATAATGCCATTGAACAAGTTTAAGTTATTACATTAATGTGCACATTTGCTGAGGTAGTATTATTCTAATGTTTTCATAGCTGCTGGATAGAGAGCCACTTCAGGGCCTCTTAATTTTTGTGATAGGAAGGCTGTAATTAAATATCTCAAACAAAAGAGAGTTAAACACACTACTACAGTTGTTACCATTAATAAATCTAGAAATATTAATTTGCCTACTACCACCAAAAATAATATAAAAAAAGGTAAAATGTTTATTGTTGTATTCTAAACAATACTAGAGGCTACTTAGCACATACTACAACGTGATAACTTGCTATAGTTTCAGTTTAAACTACGTACTGAAGAGACTTGTTCACTTTCATC
>CABFVX010001498.1:100791-162060 GCA_902151425.1 Timema shepardi | reverse complement strand
CAGAGGTGAAGGAAGGGTTTGGTAATCAGATAAATCTTTGCCGGGACCGAGGATTGAACCCCGGCCGCCAGCATAGAAGTTTGACAGCTTACCCCTAGACCACCAGGTCACCAACAAGTTTAAAAACATTAATGTAAACATCTGAACGCGGTAATATTTTGAAAAGGAAGGATCATTTAATTCATGTGTTTTTATTTAAATAGTCATTAACAAGTAAATGGATTCGTCTAGTTTTAAGTTTCTAGTTAAGTTCAAACTGTATAAAACTAAAGTTGTTTCACCCCTTCTAGATGATAAACTTAAATACATTCTAAATTCCGTTCTGTTCCAAACATTACTCACATCGGTGGACACGCGGACTAAGTGTCAAACTCATCAATTCTCTTTGGGGTTCAATTTCCTGGCTGGTTGTACTGGAGAGGTTTTTTTTTCCAAACTATTTCCCACTCTCTCTGCACAAAAATTCGGGTAGATTCCCTCTAAATTCTACCATCCTTCCGCCCTAATGAGTTAGTTTGATTAAATACTTATGGACCGGACGGGTAGTGAGAAGTGTTGCAAAATGTACATATTAATATTATATCGTGGAGTATTTCCAGGCAGAACAGATATTTTTAAAATTGTACCTGTGACATATTATCACCAATTTATACCCAATTTGACCAATCATACATAAGCTCTGCCCTACAATCCTCACATGGGAAATATATTGCTGTTGTTACTTGACAAATGAGTGTTCTATTGAGTGATGAGAACAATTATTCACAGGAATAGTTAAAAAATAACTCCACCTACCCTTGCAACGTTCCACGCCACCCCAATGATATATATTTTCAGGGCCCAGATTTTGATGACATTTCATCCTTTTTTTTTAATTCGTCACATGCAGAGCTTAAGTACATAAACTCTTTTCATGATTCCCTGGTTTTAGAAATGTATATTTTATAGGTCTTTTTTTTCCCCTTCATTTGGAATTTAAGGTAATATTTTCTTGGTTTACGTCATATTTGAATCATTTGTAGGTATATTAATTAATTTATAAATAATGTTTAGGCATTTTTGAGTAATATTAGAGTATTATAGTTGAATAAGTCTATTTTTAAATACTAACATATTTTATAAATACATAATTGCTCAAACAAATTTTTTCACAACACAGTTTCCAGTAGTCGGAATGAGAATATAATGTATACCAAGAACTTTGTATCCACTTTGCTAGTCTGATTGTAAAATACACATTCCTACTGAGATTGCAACTAAGTTGGAGAGGGTTATGTTGAGAGTGGGTATCTATTAGTTCTGAAACAGATATTTCTAGATCTATATTATATTAAGAAGAATGCAAGAGTTCAGTTGTTAAAGGTTTTTCATTTCATCATAAATCGGTAAAGTACGTATTTGATTTAGCGGTGTACATTTATTTCGAGATTCTGTTCGTATAAAAGATATTTTTTGATGATTTTAAATCTTTGTTTTTAAGTTTTATGTCATCTTATAAGTATTTTTTGTTCTATTATTATTATTAATTATAAATTAATTAATTTAAATATTAGAAACAATCGAGATATATTGGCTTTCATAAAACAACTTTTAGAATTGATCTTAATATCCATTATACCTCCGGTTTTCAAAGATATTTTGATTTCAGCAAAAACAAAGTTAGCAATATCGCATCGTACGTTTTTAGAAATTTTACTAATTTGTTTACGATTGGGATATTTTGTATATTTTTTATACAATGTTAAAGTGCAGCCGATAAATGTATGGTAGATTTGTGTTACAATTACATCAAAATTTGAAGTACAGTTTACAAGATTAGTAGAGTACAAAAATGTATCAAGTGAACCATAGAGAAAGGAATACATTTCTCTATGAGTGAACTTAGTATTGTTATTTTATAAATAAGAGAAATCAGAAAAAGGCATTTATGCTGAAAATGTTATATAAATATTTTATTTCGGGGGTGACCTTAAATTCTATTTTGGATCTTACTATAAGAAATTAGAAATTACGCATGCCAATTTCATGTTGGAGTATTAAAACTAAAACGCTGACTTCATAACTAAATACTTTGGTAATTAATTTATTTTAGAGAAAAATTTACACCACTTAATTACTAAGGATGTTTAGGGAAAAAGCAGCATAGACGAGTTTGTTGTTCTCATAGCTTGTTTACAATTTGAAAAGACCCTTGTGGGATGTTTACCCGCCACTCTCTTGAGGTCTTAAGGTTAGCATATTATGAGAGTTAAATGGGCTCACGAAACACCCGTTGCGTAGAATAAAATAAAATAAGTTTATAAATAGAATGGAACCTATTTAAATATTAAAATAGATTCAAGGGCACAATTGTGAATAAATAGCACAAAAGGCCTCTACACACGTACAGGTATATCTGTACAGTTATACCGGATGTGCTAATGCATCCACAAGATACAGTTATTATTCCTCAAGGTCACAGTTTGTTGTTGATTTTCTTTACAACGCTATCTTTGTTAGCAGCGGGATTTGATCGCTTTAATTTTTTCCATCAATTTAAAATATGCAGCTTCGTTCTTGGGTCGGTCAAGGTAGACTTTTGATTTAATTTTCCACATACATTGTTAACCTTTGTAAAATTCTATAAACTCGTCGATGCATTATTGGTGGCTACCGTGACACTATACCATCATTGTGTTCAACAATATGTTTACAAATAAATAATGAAATTTATCTAATAATTAGTAAACAATGTGGCGTTGGCAACAGCAACAACTGACAGAGCCGCCCCGTACTTTAGTACACACGCTCCGGTATTCCTGCGCTGTTTACTCCGACGCAGGTATATCGAATGAAATTAACTATTATCTCCGGTCACCTGTGCAGGCCGATGTAACTGCACAGCTATGTCAACCACACGCTCAGTTAAACCGGACACGCAAACTTCAAAAATATACCTGTATGTGTGTAGTGGTCTTAGACTTTAAAATCAACTATCAGTAACTTACCTTTAAATAAGTTGTCTTAAAGAAATTATTATTTTTTGAAAATAATAATGAAACACTCAGAACAAGATAATTTGAAAAAAAAAATAGCTCAAGACTATTTTTTCATAATTTCTAGTTTACAAAAATCATTCATTAGTGAAATGACCTCATTTTTTAAATTAAAATTTTTTTGTTTTATTTATCATATAAAACATCCATAGCCCATATTTTAAACACAATTATTAACACACTTTTTTTTTAATTTTCAAATTAAGAAAATAATCTGTTAGTAAACTTTCTCAGTTTTTAGAATAGAACTTAAATCACAATTTTACCTTAAGCTGTGAACATATAACGTATACATTTTCTTTTTATATCCAACAAATCTTTGCAGCTATGGCACCAGATACAGACATATATATTAAATAAAGGACAACCATAAGGAAGAAAGACAGAATTGAAAGACTCGCGTTTTTTCGTTTGGTGGGGGGNTTAAATAAAGGACAACCATAAGGAAGAAAGACAGAATTGAAAGACTCGCGTTTTTTCGTTTGGTGGGGGGAGGGGGGGGGATAAAAATATCAAAATTAATAATAATATCAAGGCAAAAAAGTTTATGATTACAATACTTTCTCTAAAGGAGAAAATAAAAATCTATGGCAATTCACATTGAACCAATATTTTGAGAAAGGGGCTTTTCAATATAGATCTCTCGTTCTCTTAAGTGTCTATATCGTTTGGTGTGGGTCTACTGTCTAGAGAAAGCTCTTAATTTGAATCCCGGCTGGGTGTATTTTCATATATAAAAAATATTCTCTCCCCCACGCAAATGTTGGCTTGTTTCTTATAAATTATAAGCAACATATTCTTATCTTAATGGCGTAAATAATCGGATAGCCGAAACGATTAGAAGCGACACAAATACGGTCCAGTTTTTATTGGAAGAACCTTATCCGACAGCTAGAAAAGTTACTAGATTTACTTTCACGTATTCATACGTCAAGTCGCGTGGTCTACAGATGGTACTTTATAAAATATAAAATGTTACAAACATTTTGTCAATTTTTGCCATAAATTAATTTGTTTACATTTTCTAAAAGTTTCTTCCTGTGAGTATTGGACTGTAGCCTAGTCATCATTTGCTACACCCCTGTTTCCTAAGAAAATATGTTATTGCCGTTTATTTAAATACAACCAGAGCACTAATTACTAATAAACACAAATTATTAACTCTGGGGCGAGGGGGAGGGGGGGGGGTTAAGAAGAGATGTGAAGTTGGTGAGGAGAAAATGGAACTTCCAAGTTTCAATCTTCTGTTTACTAGATAGCAAGAAATATTCTGTACTGACAAGGTTGTATAAATAGAGTATTTGCTAACAATTGTATAATTGAAAAGAAGATTTAATTGGGTTGTGTCCCCCCTTCGTTACTTTGATTGCTACATCTACTATTCCTAGCAAATTATACCAAGGATTTCGAATGAATAGCTTGATTAATTTCATGTCGAATCAGCATTTCCTTTCATCGATTTGTTAGTGAAATTGATGTATAAATTCAGTGAGGAATTATTTATTTTTTACTTACTTTCTTACTTACTCACAACTTTAAGAAATTACACTTAGAATTTTCCCTAAAATAATGAATTTTATTTTTATTACTTTCTATGGAGATATTTGTGGAAATTACACACATCTTATCATCAGTATGTTAAATTTTGAAGTGATAAAGTAATAATATAATTTAATAGCACATAAAGGTAAAAGTATTTTTATATTTTAAAATAGAGACAAAAGTGTAAAAAGTTTATATGAATATTTTTATATGTATATATATAAATGTATGTAGCCATGTGTTTTTATCTCTGTAGGTTTAAATATGTGTGGTGTTTATTTATATATTATGTGGGTATATATGCATGTTTGTGTGTGTATATATATTCAAATATGTAAATATAAGTGTATGTATATGTATTTCTGTATGTATTTACATATATGTGTGTATATGTATTTCTGTATGTATTTACATATATAAGTGTACATGTGTATGTATTTATGTATTAGTTAAGTGTATATACCTATGTATGTGTATGTATGTAAGTATACATATGTATGCATGTGTGTATCTATGTATATATGCGTATGTATGTATATATGTAAGTATATATGCTTATTTATGTATGTAAGAATATATGAGTATTTATTCTGTAAGTTTATATGCATTTGTAAATGTGTATCTATGTATGTAAATATGTATGCATATATATGTGTAACTATGTATGTAAATATGTATGCATATATATGTGTATCCATGTATGTAAATATGTATTTGTATATATGTGTGTATTTATGCGTATGTATGTGTATAATATGTATGTATATATGTTTGTGTGTATTTACATATAAATATATATACTTGTATGTGTATGTATGTAAGTATACATTCATATGTATGTAAGTATATATGCATGCATGCTTAACATCTCTCTTACTATAGGTATCATTTGCAAATCACTAATACACATATACTAGTATATAAACATACATTTAGTGATATATTTAAATATCTTACATAGTCACAAGCCACCAGTATGCCTATTCCATTACCATCTCTCTTTTTCTCTCTAACTCTAACTTTCTCACTCTTCAATGACCACTTAACCAAAGATATCATCAACGCAGAACACTCGGAAAAATGAGGACATTTTCCAGCCGGTTATAAGGGAGGTGCTATTCCCTTATAAAGGGCCCCGTGATTGGCTCTCCCCTTCCTCCCCATCCACCCCAAGACCTCTTTTGGAGTGAAAGGTTCTCAGAAGTGCGTCGTGGCGATATACCCAATTACTCACTTTGAAAGAGAAACCTGTAATTGAATTCGTTGCCCGGGAATCGAACTAGTGCTTATGCCACCGAAGTGGGTGGGCCAGGGTAAAAAGAGGGAGAGGGTGGGGTAAAAAGATGAGAAGCTGAGAAGGTGGTGGGTATTCCATACTAAATGACCAATCAGCGGGTTGGAATGAGATGGTGGTTGTTCCAATTACATCCCCCTCCCCCTCCACGAACCACTTTGCCTCGCGTTAACTGCAAACAGATTGGATGGATCTTTGGAGAAGAGTCGTTTAAGTCTTATTGGTTGTGAGCCTCATGAACAAGACGGGGGGACGTGTCAGAATTCGATTAGTTTTTACCAAAAAACTGTTACTAAGAAATATTAATTCAATAAGGCATGGGATAGTTAACTATAATTTGATTAATCAATTATTATCTATTTAAGGTTTCCTAAGGCGATATTGAACACATTTTTGTGAACGCAACAATACATTAGTTGATTCAGAAAAAATGTTTTATAATGATTATTTTTGTGTTTTTTGTCCCCTCCATCAAGTTCATATTTGTGTAATTTATATATATATATATATATATATATATGAATTAAAAATACAGGATTCGGGAGAAAAGTACCCACATTTGTGTGGAGGGATCAGGTAGCCATTTAGGAAAATAAATCTCTTTGTCAAACTAGCAGGGATTTGAACACCGATATTCTCGTCACTAATAAACTATACTAAAAAGGCTTGACAAAAACCATATGATCAACAAATCTAGGCGTTAAACAAATTTTTAAGTTATCCAATCGGTACATATTTAAGAACTACAATAAGTTATACAAAACATTATGAGTAATTGAAAATTTAATATGGTATTTACCACAATTCAATTTAACACTATTGTTTCCTTATCTAAAAAAATTCAGATTTAATTTTACTAACACCCCTACTCAAATAAACTATAGCTCCAACCCCACCCTTATCAGTGGTGGAGTAGCTAGGAGGGGTGAGGGAGAACTGCTCCATCTGGAAAAATTCTCTTCTTAGAATAAATAAATTTGCCCCCTTATTTCACCCCCCTCTTATATTTCCAATAATGGTACGACCAACTTAAAATAGGTTATAGAGGTATCCAAATTTTAGTAATTTTCTGGATGAGGACCATTCCAAATAGCTTATAGAAGAGTCCAATTTAAAATTATATATATATATGTGGGGACCACTCAAATACTTCAAATAACTCAAATACTTACCTTACCCCTTTTGGTTTGGTGTGTGGTGGGTGCCGTTTGGAAGGTTACGGAGGAGAAGTGGAAGTCCCTAATTTGTTTAAATCTCCTGCCCGCTCCCCCTTTCGCACAAATAAGGCATTATATTGAAGTTGTCCGCTTTGTTGTCAAACCAAAACACAGTTGTTTTTTTTCAAATAGGTTTATCAGGCTCCGCTAGACAATTTTAGACGATTATCTTTTTGTTTTTTCACATTATAAAATAGATTTACTAATTAAAATTGTACATTTTTCAAATCTGGTTAAAGGACATTTGCCAAAGGTACTGTCAGAACATGTGATTTTATCCATTTATTTTATAGATTTATGCTTTTAAAATGTTGCCATTTTCTCATATATCTTTTCATTGTTCATAATATTAATATAACATTTTTACGAGAGCTAATTAATTAATTAACTTAGCACCGCGTCTTACTAGCCGTTTGGGTTATACGCTTTAAGTACTAATTACTCAAATGGATTAGGAATTGGGAAGGTTGAATTAGATGAAGTGAACCCGCATTTGCGTGGAGGGATAGTGAAAAACCATTTAGGAAAAACCACCCCCAGTTCACCCGACCGAGATTCGAACCTCGATCTCCCCGTCCTCAGCAGTCGAGCTCAACACGACAAGCGCGTTAGCCAACTACGCCACCGAGGCGGGTTTTACGAGAGCTCTAAAGGTTTTTTTTCTGATGCAAAGGTTCCTTAAGTCTAAAACATTTGGGAGCCCCTGGGCTTAGACGCCACTCTCATATTGGACTGGACTACCTATGAAGAGGAGATCAAGGTTCAAATCCCGGTCCGGTGTACTGAGAATGTTTAGTCCATAGTTCTCCCCTCTCCCTCCGTGAAAAATTGAATACATTTCCTCAAAATTAAACCTTACTCAAACCCACTTCAGTGGCCACATGGTGTGAGGCGCCGCTCTCGCAACATACTAGACTGCTGAGGATGGGGAGATCGTGGTTCGATTTCGGTTGGGTATACCGAGGGTGGTTTTTCCTCAAATGGTTTCCCACTCTTTATCCACGCTAATTTGGTTACACTTCATCTAAATTCAACCTTCCTCATCCAAAACCCACTGGTATAGTTAATACATAAGCCCATAACCCAAATGGGCACTAAAACGCGGTGAGAAATGATTCTAGCATCATCTAGTAGGTCGTTCTAAATTTATGTCTCGACCAATTTTCTGTACAACATAATTAAAATAATCAAATACATCCGAATATCTAAGCTCGAACTAGAATAATGGCGTAACCAACCAATTCCATTTGAAGAAAAGGAGAACCGTTGATTGGTTAGTTCATATTAGAGGGTTTTTCTCGTTTACTGTGCGTGAAAAAAAAATGATCAAACCTCTTCCAATTTAGGTCAGCGGTCGTGTCAATTTATTTCTCTTCAATAAAATGTCTTCCTTGGAACAAAACATTAAGCACGTACATCACAGAGGGAAATAACCATATAAAGGATATCCTCGCAAGTCCTGATATGCAAATGCATACATTTGCATGTGTGTAACGTCATGGTGGATCCCCCTCCTCCACATCCCTTTCCACGTAACTGTCTCGGTTGTACGCATTTTAATAACACTAGTATGGTAGAAAAGAAGAGAAAATTTAAAATAAATGTACTCTTTGATAATCGCTAAAAGGTCGTAGTTTAACCTTGTATGTTTATTATTATTATTATTATTATTAGCACCACGTCTTACTACCCGTTCAGGTTATACGCACTTACGCTAATGTGTAATAGTAGGGTGATTGTGATATGAAATGGAGGACCTACAGTTTAACGTGGGATCCGAACCACGGTGGAGGCCTCTCATTCCCCACATTCACAAGATGTCTTGTCAGAGGTGAAGGAAGGGTTTGGTAACCAGATAAATCTGTGCCGGGACCGAGGATTGAACCCCGGCCGCCAGCACAGAAGTCTGATACCTTACCCCCCTAGACCGCCAGGTCTCCAACCTTGTATGGTTCCACTGTGGCGCAGTTTATAAAATAAAGGTAATGTTCAAGATGAGATAGTACAGGTCTGGCTAATTTATAGTTCCAGTGATCAGATATTAAAGCCAAAAAGCGCTAGTATCTTTGCATTTGATTACGTGCGCAACAAATCTATTGCATATAATTGTTGCTATATCCATATTAATTTTAGTAAGTAGAAATGTAAATAAATTAGAAAGGAACCTACTTTGTGACAATTAAGGTTGTTAGAAATAAGTTAAAATACATAGATGTTAAAAGACATTATTAAGAAAGATTGACAAAGGAAATGTTTAGAAAAACCATAAGATGATGATAATAATAATAATAATAATTAGCACCGCACCTTACTATACGTTCGGGTTTTACGCTAAAGTAATAGCTACACTAATGGGTTAGAAATTGGGAAGGTTTAATATTGTGAAAACAAGATCACACAAGCGAGATTCAAAACTTTATCTCGCCGTTCTCGGCAGTCTTGCTCAACACGAAACTAGCGCGTTAGCTAACTACGCCACCGAGGCGTTCAGTGAAAGAGGAAGAAATGTGGAGATAAATATTGTTTAGTATTTAGATTGTAAAAAAGGAAAAGGTATATTTTTAACTAGGCATACAACTGAATTTATATATATATAATTATATCTATATATATAGTTATATCTATATATAATTATATCTATATATATATAATTCTATCTATTTTATAACTTCTAAATGATGGTGTAAAATCTTAAAACCTAACTAGGTATATAACCCACTTAAAGGTAATGATCAATTCAAACACAAAGCATTTTTTTTTAATATCAAATTCAAACTTATGTTATATATAGTGATATGTATTTCAATATGTCATCATCACATTTATTACTACATTTTAAGTGATAAATATAATGTAATATTTATTTATTCCAGATACATGACTGATTTCTAGTAGATGTTGTCTAAAACGCTAACATCTGGTCACGTGGCCATAGCGGTATGCAGCAATCACAGCGCTAACTCATATTGCGGCAAACTATAAAAATAAATAGCTTCAAATTCTGATATACATTTAAATGCTGTGCAGTTTAGTAAGGAGTNGGGGGGGGGGGGTATAAGGTCATAGTGTAGTCTGTATACACTCGCCTTGATCGCTTTGACCGGTGAGTTTTCTTTGCAAGTTGATGTAAACTAATGTAATTCCAGATCAGTTTTTTGATAGGTCTTACCGTTTAGCCACAAGAGACCTCAAAAGAAAGGTCAGCACTAACTTTAAAGTTGCTCCAACATTTTGAATTTTGGGGGGTGGGGGTTGAGAATTAAAATTTTAAATTTTTTGGAATTTTCCCGTCAGTTACAGGCCAGAAACTATAACTTTTTTGAATTTCAAGTTTATATCTCACCTGGAAGTGGGTAAACCTTTATGTCAGTGATTGAGTCAGCTATGTGGCTTTATAGTAGTATAATGTGTGTGTGTATTTCTCAACCTGAAGTTTGTTTGGATCTTCAACAGCTCCACCGTCAGCTGTAACTGTATCAAATAGTTGATATGATCAAAATTAGATATTTCCGTTTAGTAAAGTACCATTCATTTTCATGGCAAAAAAGATAATTGTAATTTTGTTTGTAATGCTAAACAGTGCATAGACACAACATTTAATCAAAATAGTTACAAGCGATCCCGAGAAAATCGATTCTCTCTCTTTTTTTAACCTTTTAGTAAACTACCCTTAAATTTAGGGTTAAGGATCTAGTTTTAAAAATACCTGGGGGGAACTTTGTGAAAACCCTAGATACCAAGTTTTAGCCCTACAGGTAAAATGTTTTAGGGTCTAAGCCGAGAAACACACAGATAAATAAACGACATCAATAAAACTTTTTTTTTTATTACAGGAGGTCATGAAACGTAGACATTTAATACAATCTCGAGTTCGATCTTTTTGACGATAACAATACATCTCTTTCCGAGGAGTCAATAAAAAGTAAAAATAAAAAAAAACTCTACTACAAAAACGGTACAATAATACAATAAATAAAAATGATCATAAATAATAATAATTAAAGCTAGTGTCATCAGTGAGGTATTTTGTTAAAAACAGTGAAGCTGTCGTGACAGTGAGAAATAATAGTTAGACACACATATAGTTCTAAAAGTTCTTTTTAGTGAATAATTAAAATGGTATATACTTGAAAGTCAAAATAAAGTATTTTAGCTATAAACAAATTATCAGTGAAGTTGTTATTAAACTAAATATTACAAGGGTTTTAAAAAAATTAACATCTCTTTCATCATCCGAAAGATAAAGACTCGGGGTAAAAAAAATCATCATGGTGGATTTTTTTTTAGCAAGAATTAATTTGAAATTATGTAGTAACTAGAGGAAAATACATGAGCCTCTTTAAATATGAATTTTGGGGATCATAACAAAGCGCCTGAAGTTGGTTTTAAAAAATGTCAAGAAAAAACGTATTACTAATGGCAATGGTTCCTAAAAAACAAAACAAAAAACAGACGCTTTGCAGAAGTTTAAAGATAAAATGTAAGCATAACTCACTTGAGGATCAGAAATATTTTTAAAACCCTTTTGGCTAGCTCCGTGTTGGTTTCGGGTGAATTAATTCCTTTTGAAAATTGTTCTTTTCCATAAATGTTTACATTTTGTTTTTGAACAGAACACTAAACACCAAGATAAGAAGCATCACTTTTTTTTAAGGCATCGAATAGTATTGTGGGTTTTAATCCCTCGTAATTAATTGTCCATCCTATAAAATTACATCATAAATCATTTAATAAATAATATTAATTTTGACATTTCAATTTAAAATATGATCGTTAATTAATCTTAAAAACTAAATACAAAATATTGCAATTTAATTTTACTTACAGTTAAACGCGAGATATTGCAAAATAATTCAAATATAAAACGTAAACAATATAAAATATTGGTTGGTTTCTTGCCAAGAGGTTTTGAATTCCCCTCCTCTTGGACAGAGTTGCATTGGAAATAAGCAGGTAGTGTAAGCAATTTGATACTGCACCAAGCATCCCGAACTATATTCGTACGTGAAAATTATTAAATAAACATAAACCAACTAAATACAAACGATTAAACCCTTAGTCATTAATAGAAACAATAAATGGCAAGACCCGCTTCGGTGGTATTACGCGCTACTCTCACGGTAGATTAGACTGCCGGTGACCAGGAGATCGAGGTTTGAATCCTGGTCCGGTGTATTGAGGTAGCTTTTTCAAAATATTTTTCCCTATCTCTCTCTATGCAAATGCGGGTATGCTTCCTCTAAATATAGCCCTTGCTTATCCCTGAAACCATTAGTGTAATAGATACATAAGCGTCCAACCCGAACGGTTAGTAAGACGCGGTGATAAGAACTAACCGGTTCAATAGAAACAAAACCTTTAACAACAATCCAAATATTATATTACTACACCCTATTATACGAATTTAACCAGGAGCAACTTTTTTAAACGGAATTCGTTTAAACCTACTGATGGCGGACTCCAGTATTTTTTGTTTGATAACAGTTGAGGAATAAATAGAGTATCCATCTAAAAAAAAGGTGAGTATATGTATACAAATGAATTTTTAATCTTCCATATACATTTTAGTGATGACTTTTTATTAGATTTGTACATACGTAAACAAATATTGTGAGAATTTTATTATTATTTAACAAAGTTTTGATTTAGTAGGCCAAGTTTTAAATCGACTTAGTTTCTCCCGTCATCATATTTTATTTCGGTTTTTGTATATAAATTCCGGGTGTTATTAAACATATGACTTATTGAAGGAATAGTCCCGTAGACAATCTGGGGATCATGGCCATAATTTCCTTTAAAATTCAATCTAGCAGCTCATTGTTTACTTGAGAGTCTCAATGTGGTAAAAGAAAAATATTAAAATATTTTTACACTAGATCAAAATGTTACATTTTAGATACCTTTTAAGCCTTCATATTTATAGGGTAAGAATTGTTCATAAACAATCACTTAAAGACGAAGTGATACAAAAATAAATCAATGATGACGAAAAATAATTCTGTGTAAGAGCATAATAATTTTAAGGTTTATTCTGGCAGGAGGTTAACCCACGCTTGTACATTTCCTTGGAAGTCAAGAATATTGGGTTGCCATCCTACTGAGAGTAGCATATAACTCGTATAGCTTGCATCCTGTTGACGAGCGAGCACGGTGTGACCGATGGACCTTCCTGGCTGGTGGGATATCGAGATCAGCAAGTTTTGTGTGTGAGAATAACACACGGTTGATGAATGTTGGAAGCCATGCTGAGTGCATATGGGTCGGTATCTAGCAACGGCTGACTAAACGACGGAATAAAATATGATCTGGTGGTTCATCCCGCCAAGGGTCGATCGCGGGTCTACAGAAAGGTTGCGAGACCGTTATCGTGTCTGCTCCCTCATCATGGTAGTTCTACCCGGTGACTCATTTTAGCATCCGACTAGATTAATAAATATATCTTATTGGACTAACTCACCAGTCTCACTCCCCACGAACCACCCAACCCCTACCGCTCAGGGTCCATCCTAACCATGTAAGTCCCTACGGTGCCCTGTTAGTGCCGTAGTAGGGTTGGCTACCGGGCACCCAGATAAAACCAGTGAACTTACATATATTTGTATTTTTCTAAAAGTTCCTTTATATGAATATTAGAATATAGTTTTAGGTAAATTAAGTTTATATTCTCGAAAAATCTACTTGAACATGGTTCCCTAAGCCCTCACGAGTGTCTTAACTAGTTTTACTACCAATCCCACTCCCTTAAAGTTAACTCTATCCTCATATTTCTAGTTATATAAAGTTGTAAGATGTAAAATTCACATCAGTGGTTCAAAATGAAAACTACCCTTTTATCCATGCACCCAACTTAATATTTAACTGCCACCGTAAAACTTTCCCGGTTTTAAAACATTCCTTTTGAAGGAGTTAATGTTTTGTTTTGTGACCTTGCAGTAACCATAAAGTTGACGTAGGTGTTATGGAATGTAAATGCAGTTATAAACCATGTACGTGATTTTCTAGGTACGATGATGGTACGTGTGGAAATTAACATAAAATTCTGTATGGTTGGTCAAACAAATTTAACGAGTAGAGGTTTGTTAAATTAAACACAGCCGAGCACGAGCCTATTTTATTTTATTTTAAAAATGGTCTTGTACGTTTCATTATAATATATTAATATTAATCTAATTTTAAAATGTAGTTTCCTTATGATTGAATTTTATCCTTAACATTATCTTATATATAACATAGATATTTAATTTAACCACATTAAAAATAATGTTTAGCTATTAGTTGTTTTCTTACTTTGGTTATATATCTAAAACTCAACCAAACCCTAAAATCAACTAAAAATTTTAATACAACCTTAAACAAGATCTTAAATATATTGTTTGTAAATTTTTCAACGCATTTTGGAACCATGGCTAGGGAGAGATAGACAGACAGACAGACAGACAGACAGATATAGGGACATAAATAATTGTAAGAATCGAGTTTGTGTTCACATAAAATGTAAAAAAAAATCGCCATAATCATTAGATCGATTTTTTTTCACGATCACAATAATTTCTCTTGACTTGATATGATAAAGAAAATGTAGCAGCTCCAGTTTAGATAACTGAGTTAAACTGCTGGATGGTTCGCTGTGCTGACCCCATGACACCCTCTATCCTCCTATATTGGCACTATCTTAGCCAACAGGTAGCGGCCACTCAGTCAGTATATATAATCCATTTTTTTTAAACCTGGTTGCATTTATTTAGGTGAACTTTCCCCGGTAATTTTAAAATCCATTTCGACACGAATGCGAATACATTTCCACTGAGATCAACCTTCTTTGTGTGTATCCCATTAATAATTATCCGTACAGCCCGGATGGGTAGTAAGACATGGTTATAAATGAATCATATGAAAGGTACAATATGAAATATAAATGAAAATTTCCACTTTCAGAATTTAAAAAATGTATCATTTTTTTAATGATTGTTTTATCATGATTGATATTATCTATTAAACGTGATGGATGAATATGACATTACTCGACGTGTGTAAAAGGTTCTAGTAATGTTTGTAACTGCAGATATATGGTCTTTTATACCGTGTTCCCACTATACTTAGGATGATGTTTCTCTAATATAAAATAAGCTTTTGTAGCCGTAATATAAGGTCCTTTTTACATTGTTTCCACTATACGTAGGATGATGTTTCGCTAATAAGAAAGAAGCTTTAGTAGCCGTAATATACGGTCCTTTCTACCGTGCTCCCACTATACGTAGCATGATGTTTCGCTAATACGAAAGAAGCTTTAGTAGCCGTAATATACGGTCCTTTCTACCATGTTCCCACTATACGTAGGATGATGTTTCGCTAATAAGAAAGAAGATTTAGTAGCCGTAATATACGGTCATTTCTACCATGTTCCCACTATACGTAGCATGATGTTTCGCTAATACGAAAGAAGCTTTAGTAGCCGTAATATACGGTCCTTTCTACCATGTTCCCACTATACGTAGGATGATGTTTCGCTAATAAGAAAGAAGATTTAGTAGCCGTAATATACGGTCATTTCTACCATGTTCCCACTATACGTAGCATGATGTTTCGCTAATACGAAAGAAGCTTTAGTAGCCGTAATATACGGTCCTTTCTACCATGTTCCCACTATACGTAGGATGATGTTTCGCTAATAAGAAAGAAGATTTAGTAGCCGTAATATACGGTCATTTCTACCATGTTCCCACTATACGTAGCATGATGTTTCGCTAATACGAAAGAAGCTTTAGTAGCCGTAATATACGGTCCTTTCTACCATGTTCCCACTATACGTAGGATGATGTTTCGCTAATACGAAAGAAGCTTTAGTAGCCGTAATATACGGTCCTTTCTACCATGTTCCCACTATACGTAGGATGATGTTTCGCTAATAAGAAAGAAGATTTAGTAGCCGTAATATACGGTCATTTCTACCATGTTCCCACTATACGTAGCATGATGTTTCGCTAATACGAAAGAAGCTTTAGTAGCCGTAATATACGGTCCTTTCTACCATGTTCCCACTATATGTAGGATGATGTTTCGCTAATAAGAAAGAAGCTTTAGTAGCCGTAATATACGGTCATTTCTACCATGTTCCCACTATACGTAGCATGATGTTTCGCTAATACGAAAGAAGCTTTAGTAGCCGGAATATACGGTCCTTTCTACCGTGCTCCCACTATACCTGGGGACGATGTCTCCCTAATGAGGCAAACAAGAGCACTGGGTGAGGCAGCAGTCGAGATGAATAGTAAGACGAGAGGTGGATGGTATAGCTACAATGAAAAAAAGGAGGGGGAGGGGTAGGAGAAACTTAGTTATCACTCTCTCCAGGTGAAGCACTACTTTTTGGACTTGATACTCTCTCTCTCTCCTTTCCCCCAACCACTCACCTACCCCACCGGATAGATAGTAAACTTCGCGCCTCGAAGATTCAGTTCCCTCCTTGAAGTTGAAGCTCGTGGTAAACTCGGTTGTATTATGGAGTTGGTGGTTGAAGAAGACATGATTCTGTCGTGTATTGAACGTGCTGTGACTGAACACAGTATCTAGGGATGTGGAAAAATGTATCGATACTTTACTAGAATCGATTAATACCATCCTAAGTATTATTATTATTAGCACCGCGTCTTACTACCCGTTCGGGTTGTACGCACTTACGCTAATGTGTAATGGTAGGGTGATTGTGAGATGAAATGGAGGACCCACAGTTTAACGTGGGATCCGAACCACGGCGGAGGCCTGGCATTCCCCACATTCACAAGATGTCTTGTCAGAGGGGAAGGAAGGGTTTGGTAATCAGATAAATCTGTGCCGGGACCGACGATTGAACCCCAGACCCCCAGCACAAAAGTCCGACACCTTACCCCTAGACCACCAGGTCACCCCATCCTAAGTAAAGTGAAAATCAGTTTTTTTTTGTATGGTTTTAATATAATTAAACTCCGTGTTCCCTTCTTTTAAAAACAAACTTTTTTTTGTCGTCAATTAAAATAGTTACTAACTGTTAAAAGAGTTTTATCAGTGCGATCTCACAAATAATTAGATAGATATAAACATTTTCTAGCTTCTTATATATTTGTTTAGGTAATTTAAATCATCTTAGAACTCATACCCACTCACTACTGCGGCCACCGTGGTCTAACGATCTACTTTTGCGGTAGATTAGACTGCCGATGAAGGGTAGATCGAAGTTCGAATCAAGGGTCAGGTTTACTGAGGTTTTTTTCCCACTAAATGGTTTTTCAACTATCCCTTCACTCAAATGCGGGTACACTTATTTTAAATATGCTCTTTCTTATCCCCAAAATCATTAGCGTAACTATTACATAAGCGTTTAGACAAAATGGGTAGTAAGACATTGTGCTAAAAAAAATCTGATTGGTATCAAACGAAAAAAATACTTTGGGTTATAATATTAGTATATGATAACGTAAATAGTATTTGGTGCCAAAATACAAATATTGTTATCTATTCTAAGCAAATGTGGATACACTTCCCTTAAAACTTTATCTTTTCACTCTCAATAAGTTGTGGTGACAAAAAAAACCACCTATCAAATATTAGTAATATAACAAAAAATATGTATTAATGTTGATATGTCGGTATTTTCTAAATGTTTCTTCCTACTGAGTCATAAAATAATTAAATGATTCGTTTGATGAACTAATGCCAAATAAAAGTAATTATTTTAAAAGTGGAGTTACTTTATTAATTCAATAACATTTTAACAATCTGAACTTTTTACTTTCATGTTGAAACTCTAAAAGCAAATAAATAATATAATAGCTTAAATGTTGAAAAGTAAATATATTCCCCCTTTCTTAAAAAATCAAAAAAATCAACACGCATTTCTCTTTGTGTACTGTGCGTTGTCCTAAAGTTGGTGTTGTTTTGACAGCGTTGGCACGAAGATAACGAGGACGAAGGAAGTGAGAAGCAACTGATGAGAAAGAAAGTAGAACGGAAGGAAAGAGTTCGTTACGTGATGCGACACCGGGCACAGATAAATAAGATAAAAAGAAAGAAAAACAGAGGGTACTTGGGTGCCATCTGTAGCTCAAAAAATAAAATAAAATAATAAGCTACCTGCAGCAAACGATAAGATCGCGTGACGTGGGCGGGTAGAGAATAATAATCTAAATTTCAATTAAATATTTTGAAAGGTTATATTTATGTATTCTCTTAGACAAAGGGGAAAAATAAAAATTATAAATTAAATTTAGAAACAATTGTTTTTAAAGTCTGTACATTCCATTTTTGCCATGATGGGGAAACCAATGTGTTCATAAAAAAAAAAGAATAAGAAATATACAAATTATACATTTTTTGTTCGATATTTTTTATCGAACCGGCTCAACAATTCTTTAAACCCATATGACCCACGATATTATAAAGGTCGCTGACCTTTGTATTACACTATTACCTTATCTAATACTCTACGTCATAACTGAAATGTGGTAGGTAAAACTGTTAGCTTTCAGTAGCGACTGAGTGTACATGCTGGACTTACAAAGTTATCTAGTGACATAACAGAGACCTGCACATCAGCTAAGTCGGTAGTGCGATAACCTACTGAGCTAAGATTCCTGACTCATGTGTTCAATTCCCGGCATTTCCGAAAAAAATGTATCAACTGTGAAATGTGTTTTTGCCTTTCACATTGATGAACTAACAGCCATGGGGGGGCTGGATGTTGTGTCTGTTCTACAGGATGGCCCACGGAAATGTAGCCCGCCTACCATATCCAGCAGGCGCCTAACTCTGAATTGGAGGAGGTCAATCCCCTTCCCCCCATATTGTGACATAAAGAAAGAGTCAATAAAGCTTTAGACAATCAGTTCACTTTCTCATTCTTCATGTCACAATATGGGTGGAAGGGGATTGACCTCCTCCAATTCAGAGTGAAGTGCCTGCCGGATATAGGAGGTGGGCTACTTTTCCGTGGGCCACCCTGTAGATTTAAATAAGTTTATAAGTCTGTGTTAATATGGTCAATTGACTCAGGAAATTTAGATTAAATACCTCAAATTAAAAAAAACACGTTATGTTAAATAGGATTCTTCTTATTAAAATTATAATGTACTTAGTCCAACCCGCCTCGGTGGCGTAGTTAGCTAACGCGCTTGTCGTGTTAAGCTCGACTGCTGAGGACGGGAAGATCGAGGTCCGAATCTCGGTTAGGTGAACTGGGGGGAGGGTTTTCCTAAATGGTTTTCCACTCTCCCTCCACGCAAATGCGGGTTCACTTCCTCTAATTCAACCTTCCCAATTCCTAATCCATTAGCGTAATTAATACTTAAAGCGTATGACCCGAACGGGTAGTAAGACGCGGTGCTAAATATTATTATTATTATTACTTAGTCCATTCTTACACGGTACAAATACACGACAAGAACATTATTTTTTTCTCACCAAAATGTGTCCATGGCATGAAGAGAGTAGTTTTGAAAGAAGCAAGTGGTTTCCCTTCCGCAACTTTTGGGGCCGGGGGGGTTTGTACCCTTAAAGACACAACTTGCTCCATCTGCCCACGTGTCGAGGGGTAGTTCTTTTTTCTTCTACTTTTAGTCTTCTTTGCTTTACGATAAAGCTATTTTTAAAGTGTTTCTTGGAACTAAAAATGTTCCTGCTCTCACACCTTCCTTGAAACAACGGACTTAAAAGAAAAGGTCCTATTAAAAAAAATTCCAAAAAGATAAGTTAAAAAAAATAACTTTTTTTTTTTACTTGTTAAGAGAAATTTCATACATAGCATTAAAGTAAATTGAGTCCTGAGTTTGTACACTTGAGGATCTTTTCTTTTTATAAAGTTGTTACAGATGTGATCAAAGAAAATGTAAGGATTAACACTTTTATTTTGTGTATTTAATGAGGAGCTTACGTGAAATATCTATCCATTATTTAAAGCTATGATTGTTTAACTTTTTAGTGAAACAAACTAAATGTCTTTACTTGTCCCTGCTTCCTTCGGAGTATTTTTTTACTAGTTTTAATATTTCAATTACGTGTAAACTAGGTCTCCGAATAAGCTACGGTGTTCTGAATGTTCCCAGCTGCCCTTATAATAAAGCGAACATCATAGCAGCATTTTTTTTTAGGTGGGGATCTAGGGAACGTAAAAATGGGTAAGAGTTTTTTGCAGCTCTTATATCAAAACATTATTTCAGTGAGACAATATCAAATATTGATTCAATAAAGACCTAGTTTAATTTTCTTCCCGCGGTGATATTAACAGTTCTTAAAATAGCGGTCAAAGGTATCCTGGAATTTAATGAAAAGTTTTCTCTCCATTTCAAAAGTTTATCATCTAATATATAATAAGAGATATTCAACCACGCTTGACATCACCATAAGAAAGAAATTATGCTCTATGTTTATATTAAAGAAATTATTTATTAATTCTAGTCAAAAAAATTGTTTTGATATAAAAAATACAAAAATACTTACTGCCCTTAACTCGTGCTCCCTACACTCCTACCCTTAAGTGTGTTAGTTAAGGATAATACAGTAGCCCCGTGGCTTCTTTGGTGCTGACTGACAGCTCACAGCTGACAGCTAAAAGCTTTGAAAAGTTACTAGACTAAATTATGTATCCCTACGCCGAACCATATGATCTGCAAAAACATGTATTTAGCAGCTGTCACTTCTGATTGTCAAAATTTAGGTATTATACCTAAATGTGTACTGCCAGAAGTCAGCTGTGAGCAGTCAGTCAGCACTAAAGAAGCCATGGGGCTACTGTAGAATAGAACAATTCAGTTGTGAAAACACTACAGCGTATAAAGCTTCAACATAACACGATTTGTTGGAATAGTATATGGTAACGCACGCTAGTTACAGCTGTAGGAAGACTGCTCGCGTGACGTCACCGAGAAACCAGGCAGGCCCGTTAGCTTTCGTAGGCCCCGATTGAGCGCAGCTGGACAGGTCTCCCCCCTCCCATCCCATTCCCAACCCTCCCCACCACCACACACAACCCCGGGCCGGGCCCTCTCATTCACACAAACACTATAAACACTACAAAATTCAGCAAAATATGAACTACAAACTTCTACCATCTCTTGGAGTTGCATATTAAAACGTAATAATATATTTTAATTAATTGTTTGTATTTATTTATTTTGTTCCACCCCTTAGAACCATCTATGGGGTTAAAAATTATTGATATAAATTTTCGAAGGAATTATTGGATCAAACCTAGTCGGATTATTGCCCTATAAACGCTTAAAAATATTTTATAAAACAATATTGTTGATTAGGGTAGCTACCCTTATTTCACCCCCTTAATCACAAAACCTCAAACTGAAACATCTTTACCTTTCCTAATTAGTTTAAAAGGAACATCTGAGCCAAATTTCAGTCCTCTAGCTTCGTGGTAAGTGTGAGAATTAGTGATGAGTGACTGAGTCAGGGTTTTTGCTTTTAAATATGGAGAGAATAAAAATATTATTGAATTTGATTTGTGGTTTTTAGACTATCAATGACACTCCTTTCTTTAATACAGTTAATATAGAGTATACTGTAACTAAAAAAATTTAGGGATTCATTCAATAGTATACTACTATAAAGCCACATGGCTGACTCACTCACTGACATTAATGTTTACCACCTTCCAGATGAGCTAGAAACTTGAAATTTGGCAAACTTATAGCTTATAGCCTGTAACTGACAGGAAGATACCAAAAAGTTTAAAAAAATAATTTTTAACGCTCGAAAAAAAATTCAAAATGGCGGAGCAACTTTAAAGTTGGCGCGGACCTTTCTTTGGAGGTATCTTGTGGCTAAACGGTAAGACCTATCAAAAAACGGCTCTGGAATTACAATAGTTTACATAAACTTGCAAAGAAAACTCACTGAGGGTTTGGGGGCAGGGCCCCCAACGAGTAAAGCGAGTATACTTACCCAAAACGAGACTGCCTTGCAGAATTACGAACATTGATCCAGGTTAGTTCTTTTAATCAACGTGTCTTACTACCCGTTAGCGTTACACGCACTTGTATTAACTACACTAATGTGTTGGGAGTGTGGAAGGTTGAATTTAAAGGAAGTGTACCCGCATTTTTATGGAGGAAACTTAGAAAAACACTAAGGAAAATACATCCTCGGTACTCCCATGGTATTCAACCACGATTGATCATTCACCGGCAGACTCCTACTGGGAGAGTGGCGTTCTTAGATGATTCGACCACCGAAGCGGATCAATTTTATAATCAAATTGAAGTTTTGTGGAACGTACAATTTAATATAGTTTGTAAATTTAAAATGTGATTATTGACATTTTATTCACAGGCATAGCATATTATTTAAACATTGTAGATTAAGGGATAATTTTTTAAAGTCATTAAATTGAGAGGTTAAAACTGGGGTAGTGTGTCTAATTACCCATCCTCCAACTAAAAAGTAACAAGGCGAACAATTTACGTCCCTTAAAAATACAATAGAGAGTAAGAATAAACTGTTCTCTCTTTTTTTTTTACGACACAGTACGCAGTGATCCTCCCAATTTAAATGTCAACCCAAAAGTAATTTGAATACAATGCTACTATGTGACTCATTTTAGCCCTCCTTTTTTTTCTCTCTCTTTTATTTGCTGATCCATCCCCCATAGCACCATCAATACCATCCCGAGTCATCCAAACACCTTAACCCATTTCTTCGCCCCCCTCACGTATACTTTCTTTTGTTTGTCTAACTCAACTTTACCGACCGTGCGAGGTTTAACGGTCCGTTACGCTTCCTTAACGACAGCCGTTTCATTATCCTAGCCTACCCCATAGCTATCCCCCTCCCCCTCAACCCATACGTCCTATTTTACGTGACGTCTTGAAACGGTGTTGGCCCACACCTTCAAAGTACCTCAGCATGACCCTCAATACATCCCAAGAAGAACAAAAAACAACATCAGATTAAGTTTAAAGTATTCCCCATCCTTCTCTCACCTCTTTACCCTCTCACTCTTCAACACTTCACATACGTAAACGTTAGTCTTACTTCCACTTTTGATGTTTATTTATCTTTCTTTACATTCTTAGGAAAAGATAAAAAAAAGAACACTTTCTAGTAATAGATGTTTATTGAGGATTTATTTTTCCAAGATATTGGAATAGCATCTGGAAAGAATCCAGCCGACCAAGAGGCAATATCTAGTTTAACTGAAATAAAAATAAAAGCGAAAGAGTTAACGTCAAAGAGATAATTTTTTTTAGGACTGGAGATGTCGAGTGTAATAAATGAAGATCTACTAAGGAATTTGAATAGAGCTGTGTGTGTGTGTGTGTGTGTGTGTGTGCTCTATTATAAGGCACCGAGCACACACGACTTGGACCAATAACAAAGCGACATCAACGGTTGGCGAGAAATGTGATTAAATAAATATTTCTACTATTAATTTTAAGGTTTATTTTTCTGGGATTTTACACAAGTTAGGGGTTAATAACGACTTGGAACTGGCTTTTTTTTTATCACCGCGTCTTACTACCCGTTAGTGATATACGTTTGTGTAAAAATTACATTAATAGTTTTAGGGATGTGGAAGGTTTTATTTATAGGACGCATACCCGCGTTTGCATGAACGGATAGTGGTAAGACATTTAGCAAAAACCTCAGTACACCCAACAGGGATTGAACCATGATATCCCAATCATCGGCAGTATAGTAGCGCATTAGACCATGCTTCGTTGGCCGAATGGTCCAAGGCATCACTATCGTGTTAGATTGATCTGCTGATGTCAAGGATATCGGGATTCGAATTCCGATCAGGTCTACTGAGGGTGGGTTTTTTTCCAAAGTGGTTTCCATAATATCCCTCCACGTAAATATGGGTATATAGTTCCTTACTCATCCCTACTCCATTATAGTAATTATTATATATTCACCCGCCTCGGTGGTGTAGTTAACTAACGCGCTAGTAGTGTTGTGCACGACTGCCAAGGACGGGGAGATCGAGGTTCGAATATCGATCGGGTGAACTGGGGGTGGTTTTTCTTAAACGGTTTTCCTCTCTCCCTCCACGCAAATACAGGTTCATTTCCTCTAAAATTCAACATTCCCAATTCCTAATCCATTAGCATAATTAGTACTTAAGTGTATACCCAAACGGGTAGTAAGACACGGTGCTAAAAATATAAATAAAAAAAATTCGCGTACAGCATGAACAGGTAGTATTATTATTAGCACCGTCTTACTACCCGTTCGGGTTATCCGCACTTACGCTAATGTGTAATGGTAGGGTGATTGTGAGATGAAATGGAGGACCTACAGTTTAACGTGGAATCCGAACCACGGTGGAGGCCTGGCATTCCCCACATTCACAATATGTCTTGTCAGAGGTGAAGGAAGGGTTTGGTAATCAGATAAATCTGTGCCGAGATCAAGGATTGAACCCCGGCCGCCAGCATAGAAGTCTGAACACCTTACCCCTAGACCATCAGGTCACCGACAACAGGCAGTAAAACGTGGTTATAGAAAGAGAGTGACTTGCATGGCTCGAAAAGTAAGTGCTTGATCATTCTTTCGTCTAACAGTTCTCTCAGTTGACGATTATATATTGTTGTGATATGATGTATGTTTGGTTTTTTTCAAACCATCGCATCAGAATAACAATAAAACATATAATTCAAACATTTTATACTCTAATAAGAATACAACTTAAATGATTTGCATGAAGTAGGGGCAGAATGTAAATTAACGGTTACCCACCTCGGTGGCGTAGTTGGCTAACGCGCTTGTCGTGTTGAAGCTCGACCACCGAGGACGGCGAGATCGAGGTTCGAATCTCGGTTCGGGTGAACTTGGGTGGTTTTTCCTAAATGGTTTTCCACTATACCTCCACGCAAATGCGGGTTCACTTTCTCTAATTCAACCTTCTCAAGTCCTAATCCATTAGAGTAATTAGTACTTAAAGCGTATAACCCAAACGGGTAGTAATACGCGGTGATAAATATTATTATTATTAAATTAACGGTTGAATTCAGTATCGTTAAGTACATATTTAACGTGAAATTTCTGAACCTAACTGATTATATCAACACACTACTTATAAACCAACTTAAGACAAGACACAACATCCAGCCCTCTCGACCGTTTATTCACCACTGTGAAAGGGCAAAACCTACATTTTATCAACGATTCATTTTTCAGCCATGCCTAGAACCTATCCCGGGACCTTTTGCTAAGTAAACAGACACGATACCGAATAAGCTAAGGTGTCGGATGAGTGTAGTACGGATGTTAAAAATGAACTATCAGCACAATTGAAAGGAAAATATTACAAGAATTTGAAATTTGGCGTTAGAGAAGAATGTTGAAAATAACATGGACGGAGTTCGGGTTATACGCTTTAAGTACTAATTACTCTAATGGATTAGGAATTAGGAAGGTTTAATTAGAGGAAGTGAACCCGCATTTATGTGGAGGGAGAGTGGAAAACCATTTAGGAAAAACCTCCCCCAGTTCACCCGACTGAGATTCGAAACTCGATCTCCCCGTCCTCATCAGTCGAGCTTAACACGACTAGCGTGTTAGCCAACTACGCCACCGAGGCGGGCGAGATAGTATCAAATAAATTATTTCTAAGAGAAACTAATGAGGAAAGATAGCTTTAGAAAGGTATAAGAAAAAGTATAGTTAACATAGTAAGTAATTTACTGAAACATGATAGTTTGACAAAGATAATTATAGAAGGAGATGTGGAAAAGGAGAAATTAAAGAGGGAGACTAAGATTGGATAACATGAATCAGATAAACGAACTATCAAACAAATCGCAAGATTTGGTTACCTAATAATGATGAGGTGAGTACAACCTTGCTTGGATTTTTTGCTTAGGTTACTTCGAATTGCGATTAGTACAACGTCCAGTAGCCCGTACGTTAATGTATAACTATTTAAGTGTGGACCACAATTTCACTTGTGGTAAATTCGTCAGACATTACGGTGCCATTTGTAGTCAAGAGTTTCTTCTGACTGGTCTGGCTGATAATGAATTTTATATTTAACTTATCAAGCTATAATATTATTTAGATAGTTTGATTTATGTTTTTACAAACAACTCCGTTGTGTGAGCTATATCCACCCAGAGGCCACCACCCTTAGCGAAGATGGTGCCATCATTTGCGAGTAGAGGGTGTCATGCAGTCAGCACAATGAACCTTCATACCCTTAATATTAGTTTTTTTAAAGATCAGAACCACTACTTTTCACTCAATTAGCTCCTCATTTGTTCTCAGGAGGCTGAGTTGACCTCGTCTTAGACTAGCTACCACACAGAAAATTTGAAAGTTCCGGCGATAGAGCTCGATGCTTCTAGATCCGTAGCCAGGAACTCTTGACCCTTTATACCACAGATTCTGTATTAAAGTAACCATAGATATATATTTTTCGAAAATTAGCAAGCTCGAGTGGTTTTGATGAAATGTTCACAAAATATTATTTTAATGTTTCATATTATAAACAATTATGGTTTTAAACATACTTAAAGGAAACTTTTAAGACGCAGCTATTATTGGAAAGCCACTAAGATACATCGAGAAATCTATTCTTTCTTCCTCTTTTGTGGACGAAGAAACTTGGAGTAGACAATTTGACTCCCCGGAAGAAGCAAACGAGTGACACATGGTGTTTGTGTGTGTGATAGAGAGAGAGAGAGAACACTCATGAATCCGGATTCACCCGAGCAAACAAAGAACCAAACACACACGTACAAAGGGTGGGTTTTTTGTTGTCAGTCTGAGCCAATCAAAAGGGGAAGGTAGGGGAAGGGATTTGTCGTCAGTTTGTCGAGACTGCCTTTGTGAGGATCAAGAAGTAAACTCGGAAAGGCAATATATCTCTGAATTTTGACACAGTCCGATACCGCAGAGTTTTTTTCTTTTGTTCCTTTGCATATGTTAGCTGTTTTCATGGCTTATCACTCTTAAGATTGAGAGAAAGGAGAGGGCAAAAAAAAAATGCTCTTTGTCAACAGTTGTTCAAAGAGATTTTTTTATGTCTCCTTTCTATGAATCTCACTTTGTTCCCCAAAAATATATAACGAAACCCGCTTAGATGGCCGTATGGTCTAACGCACTACTCTTGTGTTGGACTAGACTGCTGAAGACTGGTAGAGGGTGCACTGAGGGTGATTTTTATAAATAATTCTCCACTCTCCAAACACGCAGATGTAGGTGCGCTTATTCTAAATTAAACCTTCATAATCCCCAACACATTGTTGTTTTTAGTACATAGGCGTATAACCCAAATGGGTAGTAAGACGCGTGCTAAAAAAAAAAGACGAGATATTTAGTCTACTATCAAAATCAATCAATAACCTAGCATTTCAATTAATTTTACTATGGGGAGGGGGGTCTCTNTCTCTCTTTTTTTTTTTTTTTAGGAGTTTGGGGTAGGAAGGAGTCCATAGAATGAAATTCTGGTGTCGAGGAGGTCTAGGTTCAAATTCTGGTTGGGTGAATAGGGGATGATTTTCCACATTTGGTTTATAAACGTGGGCATCCTTCCTTCCTTCTAATGCAGGCACACTTCTTCAAAACTACGCATCTCTTCTCTGACCCTTATATTATGCTGTTAGTAGCCCATTTGTATATATATATATATATATATTGGAGACTAAGAGGTTGTGTAGAGCAATTAGAAATTTATGAAATCCTTTTTCGATCACAAAGATTATCTAAAGTAGAATTTAGGTAGGGAGGACTTTATCTGACAGTCACTAAAACTACTTTCATATTGTTGTGTGATTTGATAAATAATATTAATACTATACATATAGAATAAAACTAGTAATATAGTAAAATATAATCAATGCTGACCGCAAAAATTAATGCGTTTTTTTCAGCACTGTTGTTTCACTAACCTGTTCGGGTCGTATGCCTATGTCCTATTCACGCTAGTAAGTTTGGGATCAGTAAGGTTGAATTTAGAGAAAGTGTACCAGTATTTACATGTAGAACGAGTGGGGAAACTAGTTAGGGGGAAAATAAACCCACCCTCAGTACACTCAACCGGGATCGAACCACGATCTCACTATTATCGGCAGTCTAGTCTATTGCAAGAGTGACGCCTTACGTCGTGCGTCCACCGAAGTGGGCTATAAAAGATTCTTCGTTCCAAAATCCTAAGAACAAGATTGTTATTATTTGTGATTGAGTTCCTTCCACTAGAACCAATTGCTATATAGTTGCCGCCTATGCCGAGTTTTTACTACCCTAGTAAGTCAAGGATGTGTAAACTTACTTACAGAAGGGCCAAATGAAAAAAAAAAGATAGACCATAAGACTTTCATTCAATAATTTTTCTTAAAAATAAATTTAAATCACATTTAATTGATCGATATGAATAAGTTTAAATACATCTAGAATGCAATACAATCATTAATAACTTAGTGACATCTTGTGAATGTGAGGAATGCCAGGCCTCCACCGTGGTTCGGTTCCCACGTTAAGCTGTAGGTCCTCCATTTCATCTCACAATCACCCTACCATTACACATTAGCGTTAAGTGCGTATAACCCGAACGGATAGTAAGACGCGGTGCTAATAATAATAATAATAATAATAATAATAATAATAATAATAATAATACCCTAGTGGATTATTGTGGTTTTAAATTTGTTTAGAAGACTTAAATGATGGTGTGGGAGATGATTAAAAGTGTGAGGAGAATATTCTCAAGAAAGAAGACATGTTTATCAGTGAGTCGGTTTACAAGATCACTTTTCCTAAATTTCACGTTTGAAAACACTTTTTAGTCTTAATATTAGGATTAAAACATTACCACATATTTTTTTAATGATTTAACAATTAGGGAGTAGGTTTAAGTTGATTTTGGCCTCGTTTTATAAAAATATCATGTTCGTTGGGTTTAATAAATAAACTTGCTCCACAGCGCAACCCATTTTAATAATATATCCTGCTGGCCGTAGTTTGATCATCCTGTNGCGAGTTAAAGCTATAATTATTCTCAGTTTTGTAAAGAAACTTTTTTTTATTGCTAAAATAAACAAAATATTGTTCCAGTGCAAACATAGAATGTAATTTTCTTCACATTTGATATCAACAGTTGTATGAATGTCTGTCATGAGCGTAGTGGCATTAGATGACAAACATTTTTAAATGAAGAGAAAAAGCTGCCTTCACATCCCAAAATACCCTTGACAGATAAATTCAACAAATATTGATATCATCATGTGAAGAAAATTAAACTCCATGTTTCTACTGAAGGAATATTTGATCTCCTCTGACCAAAACAATTTTTTCTAATAAATAATGTGAAAAAACTGTTTTTAACTCACTTAAGCAGCACTCCCACCTTAAAAGTAAGTTCGAGGTTGAAACAAATGCATAATTTTGAAACGTGATAATTGTTAAATTCTGTCCCACGAGAATGTAGTATACTGTGACGTCACATGACTCAGCTGCAGCTATCCAATCAAAGTGCCCCCTTTTCTTGATTGGTTCATATATAGGGATACATTATTTTCTACCTTGAGATTATGATGAATAGTCCTGGGTCCTATTCCCGATACGGTTTGATATATGTTGTTCAAACTTGGTATTTAGATGTTATATGACTAAATATCTGGAGTTGTTCACTATCTTGACCCTACACCTTAAGTTAAAGGTATACCGATGAATGATTTTTGAGAATTAAATATATTCGTAAGTGGCTTTATAGATTTGGTTTAAAATTAATATCTAAGGATTACTTAAATTAACAAATAAAACCCGTTTAAGGGTAGTTTACAGAATGATTTTTGAAAATTCAAAAACTTTTAAAGTGGTTCAAACAATATGATTTAAAATGTAAAAATGAAGTGTTTTTTGTTAATAACAAAATTATATGTTTGTTTTTTGAGGTAAACTTTCTAAAGGATAATTCACTGAAAAACCTCTTTTTTTAAATGTTGTTCAAATCTGTAGAGAAAGCTTGTACGATTGTGTCGTACTATTTAATTTCGTTCTATATCCCTACCCTTACTTGACAGCAATAACCGACTGTAAGACCCCCCTGTCAAAACCTCACGTCTAAAAGAGACGTGAGAGGAGAAAAGTTGCAAAAGAATAATATTTCAATCCCTTCTTTTTAAGCCTCCCCTCCTCCTCCCATCACAACCACCCACGCACGTACAACTGATTAAACACGAGGTGGCCAATCGCAAACTTAAAATGAACGAGGGATCATACGGTATAAATCTGACAATCTATCGAATTAACGATTACGGGAGGTCAAGGTTCGAATCTTTCCCAGGTGTACCAAAGGGGTACTTATAAAATTTATATGTATGACAATTAAACTACTGGATGGTCACTGATGAATATAAATATGGTTATATTCTAGTAATAGTCAAAGCATAGGTCACCTGTTGGTCTAGGAGTAAGATGTCAGACTTCTGTTCTGGGGGTCCGGGGTTCAATCCTCGGTCCCGCCACAGATTTATCTGGTTACCAATCCCTTCCTTCTTATCTGACAATAAATCTTGTGAGTGTGGGGGATGCCAGGCCCCCGCCGTAGTGCGGATTCCACGTTAAACTGTAGGTCCTCCATTCCATATCACAATCACCCTACCATTACACATTAGCGTAAGTGCTTATAACCCGAATGGGTAGTAAGACGCGGTGCTAATAATAATAATAATAATAATAGTCAAAGCGAATACAAAAAGAATTGAGGTACACTTATTGCAATTTGTGACCTGTTTAGTGTTAAAATACATACAGACCAGCGGATAACTGCACAGAGTGAGCTTATTTGCCGTTAAAAAAAAAGTTCAATCAAATCGAAATTGTAAGGTTCGCAGAGAGATCAGTCTGCTCTTTTGAAAAATATAATATATATTTAACGGGGTTATCATGATAAATTTGAACGGTTGAATTCATTTTATTGACGAACACCGTCAATAATCCACTGAAAGAGAATGTATAACACCCATTTACGCTGGAGACTAGCGATAGGGGTGTGTGATATCAATCAAAGAGTATGAGCCACTCATGTAAGTGTTTTCCAATCCCTACAACATTTTGCCTTATTTTAGTAGAGAGGATACTATGAACTATCGTTTTATAACACAACCCTAAAAACAAATGGCAGGGATTGCAAGTTAAGAGCAATATTAACCGGTCCCGTGGTACAGCGTTCAGATAACTTTTCTAACAACCTAGTATGCCTGGGATCGATTCCCAGCTGGTACCATGGGTATTTTTCTTAAGAGGGGAACTATCCTAACAGTCACCAAGATCTGGTTAGGACTATGTTTTGCTAAGCGTTTCCCTTGGTTCATCACCCTCATACCCGCTATCACCCTCATACCCGCTATCACCCTCATACCCACTATCACCCTCATACCCACTATCACCCTCTTACCCACTATCACCCTCTTACCCACTATCACCCTCTTACCCACTATCACCCTCATACTCACTCACCCTCATACCCACTATCACCCTCATACCCACTATCACCCTCATACTCACTATCACCCTCATACTCACTATCACCTTCATACTCACTATCACCTTCATACTCACTATCACCCTCATACCCACTATCACCCTCATACCCACTATCACCCTCATACCCACTATCACCCTCATACCCACTATCACCCTCATACTCAATATCACCTTCATACTCACTATCACATTTATACTCACTATCACCCTCATACTCACTATCACCTTCATACTTACTATCACCTTCATACTCACTATCACCTTCACACTCACTATCACCATCATCTCATCTCATCGGGACATGGAAAGAGCCTCCATGGAAAGGATGTACGATTAGTACATTCGGGCGTTCCCCGGGTAACGATATTTAAGTACCGACTAATTTTCCCACAAATGAGTGGAAGTGATGTAGCCCAATCATGCATACACCCACACACACACACACACATATATATATATATGTATATATATACATTACATACACGTATTAAAGGTTAGTATCTTTTTACTTTTAGCAAAAAAAGATTTTCGTTAAAATGAATCAAATATTTCCTCAGTAATAGCATAGAGTTTAATTTTCTTCACATATTAATCTCAACATTTCTTGAATATCTAAAATTTTCGGAGAACTTTTCCTCTTAATTTAAAAAGTTTCTCATCAACTATTAATTTGCTGATGACTAACATTCAAGAACTTTTGAGAATACTATTTGTGAAAATTTAAGTATATTTCTACGAAATATTTTTTTTAATGAAAACTTCAAAAACACCTTTCCAGTAATTCCTTTAATCCCACTTTAACATGACTTTAGGTGTTTACAAAAAATTATATTTGTGATGTTCGTAGCTTCATGTAATGTGAACTTATATATTAAAAATAGAGGAAAAAGTATCTAAATATCCCCTTAGGTGGAGTAATTTAATATTTGGTAGACGGTAAATTGTATAACGAATTAAATAAAAACTGTAAATGTAATTACACCTTAAACACGGAACTGTGTACAAAGTGGACAATCGAATGTCGTAATGGTGAGTTACTACCCAGAAATAAAACTCCCAAAGGGAAAAAACTATATTTAGCGGTCAGTAGTAATTTCCCTTCTTCTTTTGTTTTTTTACTTTACTTCGTCTCCCGGGACGTGGTTCGTGACCAGACAGAAAGAGGTTCCATTCTTCCTTCTCCTCCTTATTCCTTCTTTCTTCCGTGTTTCATTTTGGTGATGGCATGTTGTTTCAATTCCCATCAGAGGCATATGGTGATCGATTTATTTACCTCTATTTATTTTAGAATGTTCGGTTCATGTGCAGACGACGACCGACATTCGAGTTGGGACTGTCGGAGCGTTAAGGGCGTTAATTAACTGTGACGTCATGACAAGTTGAGATAAGATTTCCCATATAAATTAATTTACGTTTCACTCAGCGAGTTTTAAAGATATAACGTCTAAACAAAAAACATACATGCTTAAATAATTCTAAAAATTGTCATAAAAGGTTACCAAATTATTATTTTTACCTTGAATTAGTTTTTTTTGTAAATGCATTTTTTATAAGTCATCTACAACTTAGGTTATTCGTCTTGGTCAGGAAAATGACCCCTAGGAGTCTTCCTGCCAGGATGTAAACTAAAAAAATTCTCGGGTTGCATATGTCTATCTAGAATAAGAAACAAGAAAAAGGTAATTTTAAAAAGCTAGTCAACATTTTCAAATGTAGAATAGTATAGTGACTATGTAAACTCGTCAGAGGAAGAGGGGACGTGTTATACCAGTATATAAACAAGAGGCTTCGCAAGAGGAGCTGTTTATTTTATTCCCTCTCTTTCTATTTCTTACATTGTGTCCAAGTATGATAGCACTTGGACTGCTTAAATGCATCCAGTTAAAATGAAACCCGCTTCGCAAAATAAATTCTAAGTTTCCAAGTAAACAATGTCTTTAAGGTGACAGTATAAAGTTGGATGGTTTGAAATTTGATCAAATATAGTTACATTTGTTTGTAGGAAGAGTATAAAATCATTTAGAATAAATAATTAGTAAAAAAACACCCCCATTACATTTGACGAGGATTTGAACCCTGATATCCACGTAATTATGAGTAAAGTCGCTCATTAATGCGTGTGTACTTGGGCGTCAGCCTCGTCTAGTCTAGTTTTCTGTGGTTCAAATCACGGCCAGGTGGTATGAGGGAGTTTTTCATAAGTTATTTCCCACTTTCCTTGCACGCAAACGCGGATTCACTTACTCCAAATTCTACCTTCCTTATCTCTACCTATCTAATACGGATAGCCTGGGTGTGTTAAGCCTAAATGAATTATCAGGAAAAGGCTCGCAAACCAACTTAGCCCAAGACAGAACACTGACACTATGAAACCATTTATCAACTAAGTTGATAAGTAAACACTCGATCTTAGTATATATCTCATCTCACTATATTTTTCTCCATCTATTTTTGTTATCGTATCAAACTAAAGGTCCTTTCCGAGTCCTCCCACAGGACCGATAATTAATACGAATACTTGTGACGAGGATGCTGCAGCGATGACAGGCGTCCCGCGGTCGATTAGAGCAGGGGGGTCATCCATCATGGCCGTCCTCATCTCAAGGCCGGTCGCCCCCTCGTCCCTTGCCTCATTTAGGACCTGACATTACATCATCAGTCTTTCACAGAGCTAGCTCAGTCTTCACCTGCCTTTCTCCAAGATCCACGTTTGGTCCCACACAACATTTAACGTCTGGAAGTCGTTGTAGGCTTACCTTGATTTAAATGGTTGTCGATGGTCTAATAATTCTCTCTCGCAATAGATTGGACTACCGAGGACGGGGAGAACCGAGTTCGAATCACAGACGGATTTATTGTTTTTCATTCTTCATCCATGCAAATGCAGGTAGCCTACCTAAAATATTCAACCTTTTTTTGTCCCTAACACACTAGCGTAATTAGTTCAAGAATAGTCCAAACGTGTAATAAGACGCAGGTGTTTGGAAACTCAGAGTCCAAACTGCACATATTCACATATAGCTTATTTGAACCAAAAGTAATACAACATCCCTAAGCACTTACATCCAGAAAGTTCTGCTAATACCATTAAATGGTGTCCAAAGTTTCGGTGTACAGTGACGGGAGAGCAAAGCTGTTCAAGCATGCGTGTACAACAAGATGCATAGGAGCGAGGTGTGCGGCACTGCACATGTAATATTGGAAAGTTCTTTATGTGATGTAGCTCCGTTAATGATAACCCTCTGAACGTATTCGCATTTCTATATGTACAGGTGTGTTGTTTATTATTAATTGTGGTATGTTCTGCTGCCGTGTTCCAGCATGTCAAGGTGCGTTGTTCCAGGTAATAAACGTTGGAAGGGATAACATTCACAGACAAGTATTTTCACTCGATGATCTTCTGGTCAGAGACGCTAAGTGCCGGCGCTACGAGACGTCAAAGATGGTGCTGTATGCGCCGGGTGGGTAGACAACCCATGCAGCACACCACTCAAACCAACACAAGCATCCCCACCCCTCTCTTCCCTTACACGCACACGATTGTTCCAGAGTAGCATGTCTTATAAATAACCAACAAATTCCTTATTGGTACCTGTTGTAAGGCAATTTAATGCCTGTTACTGGTCATAATCTCCACTCCTCTTGTTATGCGCAGAAGATTGATTATTATTATTAGCGCCACGTCTTACTATCCGTTTGGTTTATACGCACTTACGATAATGTGTAATGGTAGGGTGATTGCGAGATGAAATGGAGGACCTACAGTTTAACGTGGAATCCGAACCATGGTGGAGGCCTGGCATTGTGGAGGCCTGGCATTCCCCACATTCACAAGTTGTGATTAATACACGTCTTGTCAGAGGTGAAGAAAGGGTTTGGCAATCAGATAAGTCTGTGCCGGGACCAAGGATTGAACCCCAGACCCCCAGCATAGAAATCTGACACCTTATCCCTATACCGCCTGGTCGCCCCAGAAGATTTATGAGTTGCCTACCACCCAGGGGCAGACAGCGTCAAATACGACGTTTTGTAGCGCCACCATTTAGCATCGTCGAACTAAAGTTCAATATTTTGAAATACTTTTCCTCCCGCCCCTTACAAAATGTATATTTTTTTAAACCTAAAAAATAGGAGTAATCTGGTATATATTTATGTAGTTTTTAGCCCATTTTAAAATAGGAGATACTAGTTTCTTGGATATTTTGACTTTATTGTATCCGATACGATTAAGCATGGTGTATAATTTTAGGTGTTAACTAAATACAATTTCCCTCCATTGTGAATTTAGAGTGGTCAAAAGAATGTAAAAGCTATACTTTGTCAATAATCCGAAGGTATTCAGGAACTGTAATCACTGTTTTAAGACATTAAAAATCTCCTAGACTTTCTATATTTTGTTTTAGAATACAAACAAGTTTTTATAACAATCATTTTTTGAAAAGTTGTATATCCACGCAAAATTGAAACAAAATTACAGAAGACACGACGAAGAGGTGAAAACTAAATTGACAAATATCTTGTTTCAGTGACAATGCACGAGAATCTTCTATTATACGGTACATTCAGACTACGCGATCCCTTCGTCTACTTTATACTGCTGCCTTCTCTAAGAAACTTAATTAAATTCAAGACAAAAGTACCAAAAGGCATACAACACCTCTTCACAAAAGCCAAGGTTCCCGTACAAAAAAGAAGGAAAGATATGACGTGAGAGAAATTCCGTTTGAAACGTCAAAAACAGTGTAAAGTGCTGGGAAATGTTTTCAGAAGCTATGAGATGTAGTTGTCACAGTGTGAAGGAAGTGTTGGCTTCAAATATCATGGTGTGAAGGAGGAAGAAGTGGGGGAGGGAACAGAGAATGTTTCATTAAGATAATTAGTAACACAGACTTCGTCGCCATTTTACGTATTTTATTATTATTATTATTATTATTATTATTATTATTATTATTATTAGCACCGCGTCTTACTACCCGTTCGGGTTGTACGCACTTACGCTAATGTGTAATGGTAGGGTGATTGTGAGATGAAATGGAGGACCTACAGTTTAACGTGGAATCCGAACCACGGTAGAGGCCTGGCATTCCCCACATTCACAAGTTGTCTTGTCAGAGGTGAAGGAAGGGTTTGGTAATCAGATAAATGTATGCCGGGACCGGGGATTGAAACCCGGCTGCCAACTTAGAAGTCTGACACCTTACCCCTAGACCACCAGGTTACGTATTTTAAAGATGGTATATTTACAAGTATGAAAATTCCCTGTAGACGCCTTACTCGTCTTGGATATGGAATAGATACGTGTTGGTAGGTATTGGTGGGCATACAAACTTAATGTGATGGTCAGATAGTCTGGGTTTCTTGTATTAAGTTTAGAGCTCATATCTTTGCCCTCTCTTCCTTACCCCCTGCCCCCCACACACACACTGAGGGGGATCTTTCCTTAACTGGTTTTCACTATTCCTCTATGAAAACTAGTCTATATTTCCTATGAATACTACCTTTATCAACCCTACCTCATTAGCGGAATTGATATAAAACGTGTATCTCAAACGGGTATTATTATTATTATTATTATTATTATTAGCACCACGTCTTACTACCCGTTCGGGTTATACGCACTTACGCTAATGTGTAATGGTAGGGTGATTGTCAGATGAAATGAAGGACCTACAGTTTAACGTGGAATCCGAACCACGGCGGAGGCCTGGCATTCCTCACATTCACAAGATATCGAACGGGTAGAAAAAATATGGAGAGAGAAATATATTTATTAAATTAAAAGGTTGTAAAAATATTCCCCTGAAACAAGTTACATTTTATAAGCAATCAAATAGATTATACAAAAAATACAAATTGTTTTACAATGTTAAATATTATGTTTATTAGCCTATCGTTTTATATTTGTATATTTTATTCTCATAGTTAGTAAAATAATAGTCAATTAACCATCTCAATACGTGCTATATTTCTCAGATTTCTCTGAGGAGATTCTCAAAACAAAAATGAAGATTTTGTATACATAACTTTTGAGACTATAGCTATATTTTAATACGTTACTATCACAAGATTACTCAATATACATTACGATTAATTAAAAGGGCATTTCAATCCCAGAAAATTGTAGTTCTGCCTGGAACACACGTACCATAGATTGTCATACTAGGCAGAGAATTTAATCTGTTCATTCATAAGAAAGTTGGGGTATGACTAGCCTCTTAAGCGTTTTCTCTCTACTAGATTGAAGAAACAAATTATTATTTTATAGTTAACAAGAATATGCAGTAAATATATTTAAGAGGTTTGATGTCTAAAATGCTTAGGGGACAAAGCTGTTAGAACTAGATAAATATGAACATAAAATTACTCAAATGCATATATTGTGATATATAGTCACAGCATCATATTTACTGACTTTTTTTATGCTATAACAACGTGAAAATATTTATATTGATGCCCATGCTCCTGATCGTTGTGAATATCCATAGCTCTGAATAATTTTAGAACACAAAAAAAGGAAGGAATATTTTAGGTTAATACAATAATATTCAACTGGAATTGGAATGGGAAAGCCACAGACACAGAAAAAAAAGTAAAATTGAAAATATTCTTCGTTAAAAACGTGAATGAATAATTTAAATATTTACAGAGGAGTTATTTTCTGATAATTAGATTAATGTTTAGGGATCCAAATGTATATATTTTCCTCGTATTCCTTTAACTATTGTTTAAAGTCAAATCCGAATTTGTTGCCTCGGTATTGTTTTGTAAATAATATATTTACGTTTAGTACTAAGATAAAATAATAATCATCCAAGTTTATGACATCATTAAAAAAAAAAGGCAAAGATAAGTATTATCAAACCATATACGAAAAAATCTTCGCTAATGACAATCTCTTTGTTGGGGGCTCTAGAATTGGGAATGGAAGATTTCATTTATATATATATATATATATATATTCGTCCCATATGGTACAATAAAATTATTATGTCACAGAAAGGATGCATAGCTGTAAAAAAAATTATGTAAAATATATATTTAGTTTTCAATTCAGATAGTGGCATCATTTAGCCTTTTTAGTTTATAGAGGTGGCTTTGAGGAGTGGGGTCACTGAAATTCCCGTATTTCAATCTAGGTACGTCTTCTCAAATAAATATTTGGTTAATGTATATTTCTGAATGAAATAGATTTAGTTTAAAATTACATATAGGTAACGGGAATATAACTCGCTTCCAATATTTATTTCAAACACATTGTTTAACATACTTCAAAACCTGTAATTTAAAAAAATAGTTAAAATTGTTTTTTTACATTGTAAAAATACAGTTATTTTGATCAGAAACAAGATTTCTTGGTATTTCGATATTTTCCTCTGCAATTGGATGACCTTGAACAATCAAGTTCAACTCTGTTTTCTCGTGATTTATTTCTAATATTGAAGAACAGAAAGAGTTTGTTATATTACAATGAAAATTAAAAATACGAGGATATATAAAATATATACATACAATAATATTAGGTGTGTTTGTTTCAAGAATTATACTTTTGTGATAACAGTAATAATAATATTCTTGGATGATCTAATTCATTTAAAACCTACTTTAAGTTGAAATTCTAAATGCACCACTGAATTCAGATAAAAACACACATAATAGAGTAATAAATCATGTTTCAAAATCTATTAATACCTAACAATATTGGAAATTGCTGCATGTCATTTATACAATTAGTTTGTAAATATATTTAAATAATTTTATCTACATTAATAAAACCTATAGTTGTTTTAGATGAGAGTTGCGTGATATATATCGCAAGCAGAGGGCTTGAATTTTAAAATTAGCTGCCCCTGGGCACTTCTAAGCTAGAATTTTAAATTTGATATTAGATTTTTTAAATTTATTAAAAATTGGGTAAGAATAAATAACAGGGGATTATTTTTAACGCCACGTATGACCCTTTTAAGTTATTTGCTTGTGTAGGGCCTACTAATTACGCTAATACTACTAGGGATTAAGTAGGAAAATTTAGAGGAAATGTACCCAAATTTGCGCGAATGAAGAGTTGAAAACCATTTCGGATAAAAATTACCTTCAGTACACCCGACCAAGATTCGAACCTTTATCTTCACATCATCTTAAATCTAAGTCTACTACAAGAATATCGCCTTAGACCATGCGTACACCATGGTGGGTAGAATGTATTATTACTAATTAATGATAAAGGAGAGCTCAATACCTTTCCATCGCGTAAGCATTTAATTTAAAATTCAGAAAATGCAAAAATAAACTGGTATGGTTTTCTCCCTTATTTCAGAGGAACTACCCCAATTAAAACTAAAGGGAAAACTTTGCTTTCAACGCAGCTAACAAACAAACAGTACGATTCAGAGGGTTGGGGTTTTTTTATAAGAGAAAATGCTCTACGATCTACATTATTCATAGTTCTTAATGCGTTGTCAGAACCTTAAAAAAAAAAATATTTTGACATTCTGAGGAAAAGTTAAAAATCTTATGTTCACCAATCCCCAAGGAAATATCTTTGAGTTGACTACATCAATTATTTACCCAATTCTATTTTTATTTTACATAGAAACTGTTTTTCCCATAGACAAAGTTAAAGTTTATCTTCTTGTATCTTCCTATACATTCTGGCAGACTTCATGGGTCCATAGCTAGAATATAATATGTTTAAAGAACATTAATTAATAGTAGGCCTACTTTTTATGGTTTCCAATATGTCTTATAATCACTTATTATTAACGGTAAAATTAGAAAAATAAGCTTATTTCAGCACATGACGTACATATAATCAACTTAAGATGAGGATTGAGAGAGCATAAGCTTAGGTCAGTGATCTTGCAGTTTTTATAAAAAAACATTTTTCTGACTAAAATTAATTAAATATTGCTCCAATAAAAACCAAGAGATACATTTTCTTCACATGGTGACCTAAACATTTTTTTTTACTATCCGTCATGAGTATAGCGGAATTAGATGAGAAACTTTTTAAATAAAGAGAAAAAGTTGTCATTAAATGTCAGGACATCCTTGAAGAAATTTTGATAACACCACGCGAAGAAACTTAATCTCTATGTTTTTAATGGAGTATGTTTTAACTTTTTTTCTTTGTCCAAAAACGTTTCGCTGTTTTTTTTTTTAAACCTGAACTTGGCTCGAACTCCCTACCTCCCCACCTTAAGGTCCACTAATCTTGTTATTCCACCCAAACAGTGAGAAATTTGAGCTCTATATTAAATATATCACATTTTTTTTCTCTAATTCCTGTCTTATCACTTGTTCAGAATGTTTTTATATCTACTTTACTGAGTAAAAATAAGGAACATGTAATTTAGAAGTAATGTACCATAATTTGTGTAGAGAAAAAACTGGAAACAAATTAGGGGGAAAAAAACACTAGCTACACCCATTAGGGAACAGATCTCCGACCTCCCTGTCATCAGAAAACCAAACCAGATGAGGTTAACACTTTAACTTACTGTTCTTATTTTTACCGTTTAGAGGTGACCTGGTGGTCCAGGGGTAAGGTGTTGGACTTCTGTGCTGGGGTTCCGGGGTTCAATCCTCTGTCTCGACACAGATTTATCTTATTACCAAACCCTTTCTTCACCTCTGACAAGACGTGTATTAATCACAACTTGTGAATGTGGGGAATGCCAGGCCTCCACCGTGGTTCGGATCCCACGTTAATTTGTAGATCCCTCATTACATCTCACAATCACCCTACCATTACACATTAGCTTAAGTGCGTATAACCCGGATGGGTATTAATACGTGGTGCTAATAATAATAATAATAATAATAATAATAATAATAATAATAATAATAATAATAATAATAATAATAATTTTACCCTTTTGACTATTTATGGTATGTAGTTTTCCTTGAACCAAGATTATTTTAAATGTTCACCTCGTTTAAATCAACTCAATCTGAATGTAGGCCTACTTTCAAAGTTTCTTCTCTGCTTTATTCCTCCCCTTCTTTCTCCTCTTCTCTTTAGTGGTTATTATATCGATATGACCTAATCCTCTCCCTTCTTTTCCCTCGTCCTTAAACTCGATGAGCAAATTATCTACTTACTTACCCTCTTCAATTTAATTAGGCTCGTTTCATTTTGCAGACGCACGGGACTAAACTTCGTCAGCCCAGTTCAACTAAGCTCATTTTTTTTTATCTTTTGAGTACTGCCGAGACACTCAAACTTGATCCCTGCCTCAGTGGCGTGTTATGGAGAGTTGCTAGGGAAACAATAATTTAAAAAAAAATTATTTAAGAATTATTATTATTACCTCTCAATAGAACACCCCTTGGTCAGGAATCGATGGAAATACGTTTTCATATGAGATTTGTAGATCAGGTTTTATGTTTGTTTAGTCAAATGGGGTACTAAATGGGGGAGAGGAGAACATATCAAGGGGGACAGTTTTATCAAGCTCTGTTTACCCTGGCGACACGACACGACACTTCCTTAAATAGAGTTACGAGCTATGGTTCGTTGAAGGTTTTGTTAGTGCCGTACATGACCATTAGATGATTAATTTACCTGTTATGTAGAGAGAAATTGCTTTTATTAAATATTATTATTCAAATAAACTATTTTTAAGATTCCATTTAACGGCCGATTAACCAGTAAATTATATACAAACTCACTGTCGAATCAGAACGTATCGAAGTGTGATTTTACTACACTTTTAACTGACAGCAACAAATATAGACCGTTGTAATTATTCTCTCTTATTGAAATAACAATTTAAATTTGAAAAAATTAGTTTTAAATTATAGTAAAATGGTTTCAATGTTTTCAATTCCACTGTTTTAGAGAGTAAAGGCTACCGCAGCATGATGATACATCTGGTCAGATCAGCACTACCTAACAAAAGTCACGTGTTATTTTTTATTTAATTTTTTTGTTATTCGACGTACGGCATCTTTGACCGGAAGGGACATGACATCCTGGTTCGGTCGCCTTATGTGTAGGCTATTAGCCGCTCTAGTGGCACAGAACGTTACCAAAGGTATACATTAAGGAGGTTGTCTACACGTACTAGCAATGAGATGTTGTTAATAATAATAATAATAATATTTAGCACCGCGTCTTACTACCCGTTCGGGTTATACGCTTTAAGTACTAATTACTCTAATGGATTAGGAATTAGGAAGGTTAGATTAGAGGAAGTGAAACCGCATTTGCGTGGAGGGAGAGTGGAAAACCATTTAGGAAAAACCACCCTCAATTCACCCGACCGAGATTCGAACCTCGGTCTTCCCGTCCTCAGAAGTTGAGCTCAACACGACAAGCGCGTTAGCCAACTACGCTACCGAGGTGGGTAAGATGTTGTTATGATAGTTGTTATGAAGGTGTGCAGCGGGAGTGATCTTAAACCTAACTCAAGCCTAATTAACCAGACCCTGATGACCGTTGGTTCCTCTTTCGGGGAAAATAGGCATAGTAACAGCCGGGAGCGGAACCCGGGAAATCAAGGTTAGAAGCCAGGTGCATTGACTACTATACCACGGGGCCGGTTATCCGTGGGGTGACATGGAATCTTAAGTCATCCACCTATATTAAGTAAAATATCTTCAAACTGCGAGATATCTTATGGTGATGACATTTATTAAGTTTCGAAACCACTAAAAATTCCTCAGTTATCTTAACATTTTCATTTCTGAGCTTGTTAATTGCTGAGTGACGTGGTGGTCTAGGGGTAAAGAGTCAGACTTCAGTGTTGTGGGTCTGGGGTTCAATCCTCGGTCCCGGCATAGATTTATCTGATTACCAAACTCTTCCTTCACCTCTGACAAGACATCTTGTGAATGTGGGGAATGCCAGGCCTCAACCGTGGTTCGGATTCCACGTTAAACTGTAGGTCCTCCATTTCATATCACAATCACCCTACCATTACACATTAGCGTAAGTGCGCATAACCCGAACGGGTAGTAAGACGCAGTGCTAATAATAATAATGTTAACTTCTCTATGGCGTGAGACCGAGATTGAGCTATAAGGAGCAAGCGGCCACTTCTGCAAGCGATGTTAGTGCTAACATTTATGGATAGAGGGTGTAAAGTGATCAGCACAACAGATCCTTTGGGCCAATAATCTCAGTTTTCTAGACTACCTATTCATTCAAGTATCTCCTCATTTGTCCTCACGAGGTTGAGTTTAACCCCGTTCTAGACCCTGTGCTTCACAGAAAAATCCTGTAAGCACCGGAGAATGAACCTGGTACCTTTGGATATGTCACCAGGAACTCTTGGCCACTAGAGCACAAAGGTGGTTGACCCCATTAACGATTAATTTGATTTTTGTTTCAAGAAGATTTTGTTTTATGTCCAAGAGACATTTTGGTGTGAATAATATTATAAAATAATAAAACCACTTCTTAAATAACGCGGGATTTTCAAACGTCTTCAACATGTATCATCACTACGATAGAGGGGCCACTTTAAGATATAAAGTTGTGATGAATCACACAGTCTTAACTCTTCTTTTTAAATAGTTATGACCTTGAATTTGTGTTTAGGACGTTCAACCGCAATTAGTGTAATCATGCGTACAGCCCTGAATAAGCGCGGTGAACAACAGGCATAATAATTATTATCGTTGAGGTGACCTGGCGGTCTAGGGGTAAGGTGTCAGACTTCTGTGCTGGCGGTCCGGGGTTCAATCCTCGGTCCCGGCAAAGATTTATCTGATTACCAAACCCTTCCTTCACCTCTGACAAGACATCTTGGGAATGTGGGGAATGCCAGACCTCCACCGTGGTTCGGATTCCACGTTAAACAGTAGGTCCTCCATTTCATCTCACAATCACCCTACCATTACACATTAGCGTAAGTGCGTATCACCCGAGCGGGTAGTAAGACGCGGTGCTAATAATAATAATAATAATAATAATAATAATAATAGTATAGTTAAAATAGGGTTTTAAAGTAAAATTTAAGATATAATATGTTAAAATCCGGTCAGGGCTGATGGATTTTTTTTTTCTGAGCGATAAAAATCCGTACGTAGCACATCTTTCTTCACAGGGGAAATAAAGCCATCGGTCCCATGTCGATTGTGGAATGTGAAAGAACCCTGGAAGGTATAAGAAGATACCTTTCCCAGCAAAATTTGTTGACCCTTTTACTCTTACCGAGAGAAATACTTGTGTCTTGATATAATCAGTTGGTTCAGAAAGTCCACGTTAAATATCTCAAATAAATAAAAATAAATAAAAGGATATAATAGCTCAGTTATTATTATTATTATTATTATTAGCACCACGTCTTACTACCTGTTCGGGTTATACGCACTTACGCTAATGTGTAATGGTAGCGTGATTGTAAGATGAAATGAAGGACCTACAGTTTAACGTGGAACCCGAACCACGGTGGAGGCCTGGCATTCCCCACATTCAAAAGATGTATTGTCAGATGGCGAAGGAAGGGTTTGGTAATCAGATAAATCTGTGCCGGGACCGAGGATTGAACCCCGGACCCCCAGCACAGAAGTCTGACACCTACCCCTAGACCACCAGGTCACCTAATAAGTCAGTTAATTGACTTTAAATGTCTCAAAATAAATTAAATATACAATGTGTTGAATTATTTTAGGTTACTAACCCACTTCGGTGGTCGAATGGTTTAAGAGTTCACTCTCACAATAGACTGGACTGTCAATAACGGGGATATCGGGGTTCAAATCCCGGTCATATGTTGTGAGGTTGATTAGTTTCCTAAATGGTTTTCCAACCCCTCAGTCCTTCCAAGAAAATTCGTATACCTCCTCTAAATTCCTCCTTATTCGTCTTTATAGCACTTGTGTGATTAGTACTGTGTGTTTAGCTTGAGCGGGTAGTAAGATGCAGTCTAGAAAAAAAACCTCACTCAATAAATATCGTATTTAAAAAATTCACAGCTCAGAAGAAAATTTATTAAAACCCGGTATGAAGGAGAGACATAAATAAAATTGTCAGGAAACGTACAGGGTAAGGTCTTGATCTCGAAGTTCCTTTAAAGCACCTACACCCCTCACCCCCCATTCCCCCCCCCCCGAAGGGCGTGTAAACAATAAAACTCCCCCTATAACCCCCGATCTTATAAAGCCCCTTCTCACGTTTTCTATAAGCTCCGAAGATACCGCCACCGCTGCGGCGTCTTCCACTGACGAACATATTAATTTAGAGACGTGACAAATGCTTCAAGCATTCACCACCACGTGGCAGCACTGCCACATCCGACCTCTTTGTTCACGATAATTGAACCGGCTTGGGACGACAGCCGACTAAACGCCTTATTCCCGCGCCGGTAGCCCCACACAATATATTTGATCGTGTAGTGGGGGTATTTTATGTAGGAGCACGAAGGTCAAAGGTTGAATGGACACAGAGAGAGGGGGGTGTACTTTGTGAGGGACCAAGAAACGGACCAAGACATTTTTTTGGAGGAGGTTAGGAATAATAAATGTATTTATGGTCAGGACCCAGTACCAAATATTTCAATCAAGGTCACCTAGTTAAGTAGGTGATCATGGGATGCATTAGGAGGGACAATAATCCCCCAGCTTTATATTTGAATCTTAATTGATTTACTTGCTTGCCTTTCTCCGTTTTTTTATTTCAGAATATCATTTTTCCACGATAATTCAGAAGGATTGGTTGGCGGTAATTTCATTGACAAATATTGGTTTTATCTTATAAACACTCTGTTTATGTTTACGTGTTGATAAATAAAACTATTTAAATCACATTTTAATGGGATATTTCACTTTTATAAACATGTTTTAATTAACGCTACCACTTTTTTTTCTATCTACAAAAATATGATTTATTTTAGATCCGCTATTACTAGTCGTTTGGGTTATACGGTTATGTACTAATTACGCCAATGGTTTTAGAGATTATGGAGTTACTCGCATTAGCGTGGAAGGAGAGTGGAAAGCCATTTAGGAAAAACCAACCCCAGAACACCCAATCAAGATTCGAACCTCGATCTCCATCATCAGCAGTCTAGTCTACTGCAAGACTGGCACGTTAAGCCACGTGGCCACCGAAGTGAATCTAAAGGGAAATATATTAAATGTCCACTCAAAAATCTTAATTTAAAAACGTATAAATTATGAGAAACCCGCATCGGTGGACAGGTGGGCTAAAGTGTCAATTTAATGAGGTCTGGTATGCCGGTGACTGAGAAGGTAGGGTTCGGATACCGAATGGGTGCATGATAGTTTATTTTTTATTTTTTTATTTTTTTATTTTTCATACTCCCCAAGACGTGATCCACAAAATAAAATGTCAAAAAAACAATTTACTAAAAGTTTTTTTTATCTTGTTGGCAAGATTTTAAAGTGTTTTTTCCACCCCTGGTCCATAAAACTCTTCAGAAGGAAGAGATAGAATTTAATATAGTTGGTTCACAACTCAGAAGAGAAAGAGAGATATTGAGAGGCTGTGAGGTGGGAGAAAGCGAGAGAAAAATAGCAGTGCCATGAGAGTTGAAAAAGAAGCGTAAATATATTTTATATACACTTGTTTATTACTTGCAGAGTTCATAGATCTTAAAAAATAAAATTTAATATTTCTGCACTTAACAACCCTTCTATCCGACCACATTATAACCAAGAGGTTTTTTTTTCATAGCCACAAATCATAAATTCAGTGGTGGTGCACAGAATTTTTAAATGTAGGCGTGATTTCAAAACAGTATGCCTAAAAACTGTATCTACTTAGTAATAAAGGTTTCACGAGTAAAATAAAAGTGTGGCTAGTGTGCCTGAACCTTATCCCCGTGCTCTGTGTAAGCGAGTTCAGATAGGCTTACTTTACGATTCGTCAAAACCCACTTTCTTCATTCTTTTTCTCAGATAACCCGTCGAGGACAATTCTGACATTAGGTTAGAAGTGTGGGGTACACTAAGGGCAGTGATTATGCAGTTACCACATCAACAAATCTTTTTTGGTACAAAATAAATCAAATAATTATCTAGTAGAAGCGTAGTCTAATAATTATCTTCACATGGTGTTATCAACAGTTGTTGAATATCTGTCATGGGTGTCCTAGAAATGTATAAAAAATCACCCGCCTTTGTGGCGTAGTTGGCTAACGCGCTTGTCGTGTTGAGCTTGACTGCTGAGGACGGGGAGATTGAGGTTCGAATCTCGGTCGGGTGAACTGGGGGTGGTTTTTCCTAAATGGTTTTCCACTCTCCCTCCACGCGAATGCGGGTTCACTTCCTCTAATTGAACCTTCCCAATTCCTAATCCATTAAAGTAATTAGTACTTAAAGCGTATAACCCGAATGGGTAGTAAGACGTGGTGCTAAATATTATTACTATAAAAAATCTTTCTCTTAATTTAAAAAGTTTTTAATATAATTCCGATATGCTTATGACGTATTATCAACAACAGTGTTGATATCACCACGTGAAGAAAATTAAACTCTACTATGTTTCTACTGGAGCAATATTTGATTTTGTTTGTCGATAAAATATATATTTCGCTATAAAAACTACATAGTTATTTATCTTTACTCGCGTCCTCTACAACTGACGCATACGTCTAGGGAAATTATGAGAAACGATCAAATGTAGTAAACCATCACTAGTTCGCACACTCGTGATTCAATACTGGAACTCCCATCACTATAGGTTTTACACTTACCAGTGTTTTAACAAGAAGAATTAGGGGAGAGTTTGACACTTATTACGCTTTCTAATCTTTTAAGATGAACTCTTGTGGTTTATTTTCTCCTTAACGACGTTGCCTACTTTGTAAATTCAAAGCTAATTTTTCGAAGTGAGTTGCATCTTTAACTTGAATAACTAAGAACTCTTAAGCACTATCACCCTTGGACGACAATGCACGAAATAAAATTAAAAGTTTATCCTGCGAGGCCTCTTGTTTATCTGATGATAATAACTACCCTCTTCCTCTGACGAGAAAACACACTTCCTCTACTATTTGTGCCTGAACAGTTGTTACTTGCATTTCAAAACTATTTTTTTTTGTTTCTTACTATAGGTTGACATATACTTCCACGGAATGTATTATTATACATCTTGACATGAAGAATCCCACCGGTCATTTTCGTGAATAATCCAAAATAGCCTGCCTGAGTTGTAGACGATTTTTTTAAACTATATTCCTACAAAAAAAAACTACTTTAAGATCAAAGAAACATAAAAATGCAAGACTATTTCTTAGAATTATTAAAAAATGTTAATTTTTGTTTCTATATCATATTTTTAAAACTCGCCGAGTTAAACCTAACTAAATCAACGTGATAAAGAAATCATATCTTGAGCTTTGACTACGTCACAAATCCTTAAAACATATTCTCATCAACCTGTTTCTTTTGTTTAGCTAATTTGAGTATTATTAAACACTTTATTTTATTCTTTTAACCCAGGCATGGCCAAATTGAACGTAATTTGCTCGAAATTATATATCTAAGGAGGATAATGAAGAGATCCAGGTATATGTCATCGATTGATTAATTAATTATTAACCATGACTCATAAATTAGGTTGTATAAAATTATTAACACTCTGCGCGCAACGCTAGGCAAATCTTCTAAGGCATTAAGTTCGCAATATGTTGGATTTCCTGTGACGGGGGCGAACTAGGTTCAAATCTCAACTGGGTTCCATGGGGGTGGTTTTCCACACATGATTTAGCATAGCTCTTTTCCCCTCCTGTCTTCAAGCTTATGTTGGTGCACTTCCTCTATAAAACCTTACTCACCTACCCCTCAAATTAAGCCATAGGAAAGTATTTTTTTCTAGACGCAACAATTAAATAATATTTTGTTTCTACCAGTTTATTTTACTACCTGACAAGAAAGTTAACATTTTAGAGGAAATGTACCAATATTTGCGTGTAGAGATAGTGGTAAATAAATTGAAAAAAAAACCCAACAACTCCAGAACACTCAAATAAAATCTTAAGCCCCGACCTCTCCAACGCTGGAAAACCAGAACAAATGAGCTTGACGCTTATTACGCGTGCCCACCGGCGTGAGTGACATATTATTATTATTATTAGCACCGCGTCTTACTACCCGTTCGGGTTATACGCACTTACGCTTATGTGTAATGGTAGGGTGATTGTGAGATGAAATGGAGGACCTACAGCTTAACGTCAAATCCGAACCACGGTGGAGGCCTTGCATTCCCCACATTCACAAGATGTCTTGTCAGAGGTGAAGAAAGGGTTTGGCAATCAGATAAATCTATGCCGGGACCAAGGATCGAACCCCGGACCCCAGCACAGAAGTCCGACACCTTACCCCTAGACCACCAGGTCACCAAGTGACATATTAAGCCTGTGATTGAACCATTTGGGCGCGGCGTGGAGTTTTGTCAGGAGAAGCAGAGCTTGCTCAAAATGGTACTTGAGAATATTTGTATGGTTATTAAAAGGTTGATAAAGTTGTGGGGAACGCACCACAGATACATTTTTTAACAATCTCTGCTGAAAACACTCAAAGATACAAAAAATATATTTTAATTTTTCAACGTTCACTTACCGAACAGACTGATTATATCAATAAGTGACTTACAAAATAACTTAAATCCATAACAGGCACAGAAAGACCAGCCGCCGACAGTTATTTCATCATTTCTAAAAAGTGAAACGCACATTTCACCAATGATAAATAATTCGACCATGCCAGGAATCGAACTCGCGGCCCTTAACTGAGTAGGTAGACAGGCTACCCCCTGAGATAAGGTCATATAATACACTGAAAAACTGAAGGTTACAGGAGAGAAAGGGGCAAAATCCCCTTAAACACATTTTCCACGGCAATGGCTTTTATACCTAAAACCCCATAAAGACCCAAACAAGAACCGTTTCTGGGGTCACGTGGTATAATGCCTTACTCTCGCGGTAGACTAGATTGCCGATGGCGGTGAGAATGAGGTTTGAATCTCGGTCGGGTGTACTGAGGTTTTTACTAAATGGTTTTCCACTCTCTCTCCAAACATATGCAGGTACACATTTTATAAATGTAACCTTCCTAAACCCTAAAGCAACAAGCGTAATAGGTACATAAGCGTCTAACTCGAACGGGTGGTGCTAAAAAAAAAAAGAAACTCCAGCAAAATGCATCTTTTAATTGATTTAAATATGTAAAAGACCTCTTCTAGCCATAAGCTAGAGTGAATTATAAAGATCTTATAATATGTTTGGCACAGATTTATCTGATTACCAAACCCTTCCTTCACCTCTGACAAGACATCTTGTGAATGTGGGGAATTCCAGGCCTCCACCGTGGTTCGGATTCCACGTTAAACTGTAGGTCCTTCATTTCATCTCACAATCACCCTACCATTACACATTAGCGCAAGTGCGTATAACCCGAACGGGTAGTAAGACGCGGTGCTAATAATAATAATAATAATAATAATATAATTTGTTTAATATATGATAGTACTAGATCAATTTAAGTTAAAATTGGTCTTCCCCCCCCCCCCGCCTTTTTTTGCTGTATCATTTATATGCCCTTGTTGCAGAGATATCTATAAATTGTATGCATGGTGGTATAGCCATAGCGTCGCCTCAAAGACCATCAACGCGTCGCTTGCACTGTAATAAGAGATTCCTCCTCAAACTGAAGATTGGAGCATTTTCTCTTGTTGTTCCAACTCCTGTACCGCGCGACCTTTAGTGTGACAGTGATTTTAATTGAGTTTCTCTCTCTGTGTGTTTGTACTGAACGTGTGAGGTCTACAACGAGACGCCGAGCGTCGCCGCTTTGAAAGAGACGCTATTCGCAGGCAGGCAGGCAAGTGAATCTGGAAAAAAAAACTGTCGAGGGAGGGAGGAAGGGTAAGATGTGGTCCGCCTTTTGGCACCGACTTTAGTTTGGCGATCAAAGTTCTTGTCTCCGACTCAAATAGTGTGAACGTGTCAAGGTTTGATTCGAAATATCTTCAGTGAGTCATTAATTGGTGATTAAATATCACCCGTATAACCATAACATAACATTTAAGGTGGACGGAAGGGAAAATTAGAAAGGGACAGTATTTTTTTGTAGTTTTCATAGAAAACAATTTTTTTCGGCAAAGTTGATAAAATATTGCTCCAGTAGAAACAAAGTTTAATTTTATACAAATGGTTCTCTCAACCGTTATTATTATTATTATTAGCACCACGTCTTACTACCCGTTCGGGTTACACGCACTTACACTAATGTGTAATGGTAGGGTGATTGAAAGATGAAATGAAGGAACTACATGTTTAACGTGGAATCCGAACCACGGTGGAGGCCTGGCATTCCCCACATTCACAATATGCCTTGTCAGAGGTGAAGGAAGGGTTTGGCAATCAGATAAATATGTGCCGGGACCGAGGATTGAACCCCGGAACCCCAACACAGAAGTCCGACACCTTACCCTTAGACCACCAGGTTACCTCTCAACCGTTATTAAATATTGCTCATGAGCATAGCAACGTTATATAAAAACACTTTTTAAATTAAGAAAAAAATATTTCATAACATTTTAGGATATCCGTGACATATATTAAAGGACTGTTGATATAACCATGTGAAGAAAAAAAAATCTCTATGTTTCTACTTGAGAATTACAAAATCACTGACCTTTTCTCGCGTTCCCTACAAAGTTATCTTTAACTACGTTCCCTTTAACACAAATGTGGATACACTTCCTTTAATATCAACCTTTATTTACTAAAGCACTTAAGCGTAATTGCGTAAAGGCTGATAGGGTTGTGATGCAAAAAATGGTGGCAAATACAAAAAAAATACAAAGATAGAGGGTTAATCTTTGTTTTTTTTAAAAAAGTTAAAGCTATTAGCAAAAATCCCATTATCTTCCAAAAACTGTTCGGTAATGTATGAATTCAAAGATTAGTGTAAATATATTTTTAGCTTATATATATATTTTAAATTGTTAATATATCTATAATAATAAAAGAAAGTGTTTATCTGTGTGTGTGTGTGAAAATCTTCCCAAAATTTGCGGCACGCAGAGACTTGAAATTTTTAACATGGGTGGACGGAAGGGGGTCCAAATTCACCTCTAAGCCAGATTTTTAATTTTTTAACAAGCTTTTTAATTAGGCAAACTTTAACAAATTTTTGAAGAAAGTATTTTAAATCTGGTTTAGAAATACGTTTCAAAATGAAATCGGTCACCATGGGTGTGAAGGTGGGGGGGGGGGGCTTATATAATTCTTATACCAGTGGGTCATGGGCAGCGCCGTGCGGGATTGCTAGTACATAATAAATTTAATTAAAATTATTTATATCATTTTTTTACTAAGAAGAAACTTTATTTTACTTTTGTTAAAAAAAAACAACCTCTGTGATTTACTGGTCAGAGTTCCTGGCTACAGATCCATAAGCTTCGGGATCGAACTACGGCGTTTCCAAAAAAAATGTATGCGAAGCAATGAGTCTGGAACTGGGACAACTCAGCCTTTTTAGAACAAGTGAGAAGCTAATTGATAAGAAGTAACAGCTCCGGTTTAGAAAACTGATATTAATGGTCGGAAGGACCTTCATGCTGACCACATGAAACCGTCTATTTGCAGAACCTGGAACTATCTTCACCAACATGCGACGACTGCTTGGTTGGTATAACGTATTGATGGCATGGAGTTTTTTTAAATGAAAGATTATACGCAAGTGTCTGTGCTAATACCTCTTTTAAAATTAAAACAAAAATGTCCTGCACCACTAAGATACCAATTTAGGCACTTTTTTTAATAATGTTTACTTTTTTATCTAACAAATATCATTATAGTTGGTTATTAATACAGTGATGTTATATTAAATTTATTTTTAGCACCGCCTCTTAGTAACTGTTCGGGTTATATAATTAATTAACTACTGAAATATGTATGAAAACCATAACCACGTACAGGGAAGGTGTATTAGTTTGAACGGATACAAACACACTGAACTATAAAGTTCAATGATGATAATTAATATTAAAAAAAATTGCAACACGGTGTTAATAAAACGTGATCTTGGTGAACATGTGCTGAGAAAACTACACGTAATAAGTCAATGTTTAAGTTCTTTTCATTCCCGTGACGTAGGCATTTTACGCGGCCATCTTCCTCTAGTATCCTCTTTCCCTTAGCTTTCAGCTGACACGCGGATAAATGAGCACGGGTGGAGCAAAAACGGGTCAAGTACAACTACTTGTCATACTTTTATAAGATCACTAGACCCTTCCCCCTTCCCAACCCCTCCCCACATTATTATTTTCAACACACATATTGAAGAATCATCATAGACTCTACCATAAAATATGAGTGACTATCGACATTTTCATGAGGAATAAATTTAATTTTCAAAATAAAATATAGCCTATGTTACTCGCTGATAATGTAGCTTTATATTGGTGAAAGAATTTTTAAAATTGGTTCAGTAGTTTTTGAGTTTATCCATTACAAACAAAAAATCAAATCTTTCCTCTTTATAATATTAGTATATATATGAAACATATTTTAATAAATATATACACACGAGTATATATATTTGTGAGCCTCAACTGACCCCTGTCTCTTCTCTGATAAACTGTTTACAATAAAGTTGTTTTTATCACCGCGTCATACTACCTGTTCAGGTTATACACATCATAAATATGATCCTATATATTATTTATGCTATCAACATCCCTTTTTTTCCCAACTAATACAAAACCTACAGCGATGAAGAAGATATCAGTCTATAAGATTTTTTTTCGACTTCTGACATAGCATACTCAGTTTACGTTAAAACACATTTTTTGTTTAAAATTTAAGATAAAAGAAAAATCTAACAATATTTTTGTATCAATTACCGAAAATAAACGCTTTTTGCTATTTTATGTATACACTTAATCAAGTACAGTAGCCCCGTGGCTTCTTTGGTGCTGACTGACAGCTTTGTATAGTTACCAGACCAAATTATGTATCCCTACGCCGAACCATATGATCTGCAAAAACATGTGTTTAGCAACTGTCCCTTCTGACGGTCAAAATCTAGGTATATACCTAAATGTTTACTGTCAGAAGTCAGCTGTGAGCTGTCAGTCAGCACCAAAGAAGCCGTGGGCTTACTTTATTTAACTTCAAAAACCCAACATAGGACTTATTTTGTGGGAGGGGAAGTTTGAATGTAGCAAAGTTTCTCAAGGGTTTATTGGTAATTAATATAAAGGGGTAAGGAAGAGGAAGAAAGTAATTTAACGGTAATCTACGAGCATTCACGTGGGAAATGGAAAGGAAACCATTTAGTATAATAACCTCAGACCCTGCCAGGATTCGAACCCCAATCTCCCCTCTAACACTCTCACCCTTGTTTGGTATTATAGGGGTCAAGAGGGGGTGGAGGGGTGGCTTTACAATTCGTTGGCTCTAGATTTAAGTGCTTGTGATTGTGCTGTCGTAGGTTAAGCAAATTTTGATCTTCTTTTCACTGTATCTAGGTGCCCTTTTACTTTAGATGCATATATTAACTACGGTTGTAATCCAGGAATGTTGAAGGTGTGATTATATAAGATTTACACCCGCATTCGTATAAAGAGAGTGTGGGAAATATTTTAGTAGAAATTTCTTGAAAAACCCAACTGGAATTTCAAACTTGATATACCCGTTAACCGGTAATTCAGTATAATGCTAAATTGACACTTTAAATCATGTGACCACCGATGTGGTTTGTAGGTTAAGTTAGTTTTTAAGTTACGTACTGATACAGACATTTTGTAAGAAAGTATAAACTATATACATATGAGATTATTTTCATTTTAATATTTTGAAATGTAGCTGAACATTTTTTTTTTTTGTATTTCTCTATCTTAAGGAATGTCATGGACTTGGTCGGTTATTAAATGGAGTGGTTCAAATTGATCCCCTTTCCCCTTGTACCTCTTCCTACCAAGAGCAATCATGTGCCCCCGGGTTTTGTGCTTGGCGGGCCAAATGGGGCTTGATGTTGGGGAAGATAAGGGTTGAAAGGGTGAGACTCGGAATAGATTGGCCGCAATGGAGGGTCTATATAGTGTGTAAGATGGCCGTCAGACAAGGAAAGATGAATATAGCCAAATCAAATATGTGGAATATGCAACCTTTCTACACGATCTTCTATTCTTTATTTTCTTCTTCTTTTCTTATTTCTCCGTGAAATATAATGCTATCATTTGAATAGAAAATATGTTCTAAATGTATGTAATAAAAGAAATGCCTTCGAAGAAAGGTATGGAAGCACCACATAACTCAAAAAAGAAATGAAAGTATTCACCATTTTTAAGTAGGTCATTTACCAATTTCTCTTGAAAATAAAAATTTGTAAGCACTAAGTGTATATGACTCAATATCACAAAGCGTATTTATAACATACTATCAATCCCGCACTGCGTTGCCCATGACCCACTGTGGTATAAGAATTATATAACCCCCCTCCCCCAACTCTGCCCGTTACCCACTATGGTATAGTTATTATATAAATCCTCTTTATTCCCTATCCCGTGGAAATTTCGGAAAATCTTTAAAGTAGTTATTATTGATTATAACTATCTACTTACATGCCAACTTTGAAGTCTCTAATACTTATAGTTACGGAAATAAGGCACTTGCGAAAATATAAATCTTATTTATTCCCTATCCTGTGGGAATTTCCAAAAATCCGGTTTTATTCCTTGTCTACATCATAAAGGGAGCTTCTGTGCAAATTTCAGCTTTCTAGGTCCAAGGGTTTGGGCTGGGCGTTGATGAGACAGTCAGTGAGTCAGGACTTTTCTTTCTCTCTCTCTCTCTCTCTCTATATATATATATATATATATATATATATATATATATATATATAAATATATATAGAGAGAGAGAGAGAGAGAGAAAGATAGATAGAGAGATTAGAAAACCATATCACATGTTTCACTAATATATTCTCTTATCACCTTAGAATTTATTCTACCTTCATTCAAATATGCAGTCCAATTTTCATATGAAGTGAATTGACTTATAGCTAAAAAATGTTACTAGATCTACTCTCGCGTATTCATACGTCAGATCATGTTATCAACGGCTATCACTTTTGATAGATATTAGCAACATATATTTAATAGCAACAATAATATAGTAAAATACTATCAAATTTTGCCTCAATAAAATATTGTTGTGTGTTCTAGCAACTCTTACCTATTAAAATTGTACTGTAAAAAAAACATAAGTGCACTGGAACTGGTCTAGATACAATAAACGAAACATAAATAAATAGAATATTTTGGGTAAGTCCTAGATAGATGATATATATATATATATATTATATATATATATATATAAAGAGAGAGAGAGCGTGAAAATAAACACCGATAATATTTCCATGGCTTGAAAATGAAGATACTAATTGTAAATACTGAAGAACTCTGTTTTCAAAATGTAACGGATCCATCAAAATTCCTAACAATTAAAATTTCAATTTTATTAATATTATTGTGCTGACCAACAGTCACATGACCAATAACAGGCCAGCACTTAAAAATACACAAGATAACATATAGAATAATATCACAGGAAAGGAATAGTTATATTTAAAAAATAAACTCCAAGCGTCAGCTCGCAAACAAGCGACCACCGTCAGTAATGCGAATAGAGTGCCAACATTTTCGGATAGAGGGTTTCATATTGTCAGCACAACAAACCCTTACGCCATTTATCTCAATTTTCTAGACCAGAGCCACTACTTATTTATTCAAGTAGCTACTCATTTGTCCTCCCGAGGCTAAGTTTGACATCATTTTATAACCGGTGTTACACAGAAATATTCTGAAGTGCCAGGGATATAACCCGGGACCTCTGGATAATAAGTCAGTCAGAAACTTTGACCCGTTGACCATAGAGGCAGTCTCTGTGAAGTATAGTGATTAGAATTTTTTTTTAAACATTGACCGTCTTTACATAAAACCACACAACTTGTGAATGTATGGAATGACAAGCTTCTACGGTGGTTCGGATCCCACGTTAAGCTGTAGGTCCTCCATTTCATCTCACAATCATCCTACCATTAAACATTAGCGTAAGTGCGTATAACCCGAACGGGTAGTATTACGCGGTGCTAATAATAATAATAATACATAAAACCAATCAAACAAAAGATAGGTATTTTTTTAAACATGCTAATCAATAAAATAGTATAAGTATAAAGTTCTAAATTTTAAGGGTTACTTTAAGGGGGCAGTGTCGGTAACTCAATTAAAGGGGCGTATCTTTGCAGTTTCTATATCAAAACATTTTTTTGACAAACTAAGTCAAATATTTCACCAGTAAAGACAAAGAGTTTAATTTTCTTCACATGGTGATATCAACAGTTGTTGAATATCTGTAAAGGATGTCCTGAAATTTAATTACAACTTTTTCTGTTCATTTAAAAAGTTCCTCGTTTAATTCCTCCATGTTCATTACAGATATTCATCAACTGTTGATATCACCCTGTGAAGTATGTTGCCACTAGAGGAGCAGTATTTAATTTAATTCGGCAAAAAAGAAATAAAAAGGATTTACTATAAAAACTGCAAAAACAGTTACCTTTGTTCGCGCTCCCTATACTCCCGCCTTAAATAGGGCCAAGTTTGGTTAGTTATTATTATTATTAATTATTATATTTACTAGTATTACTATTTAAAATACTCACCGGTGGTCCCATGGCCTAATCGTCTAGATAATCTATTCTGTTCTTCCAGTGATGAGAAAGTCAGGGTTTGAATCCTGATGGGGTGTACTGAAAGTGTTTTTCCCTTAATGGTTTCTCAATCTCCTTATAAGTAAATGCAGCTACACTTACTCTTCAACCTCTAACGTCACTGTATCATCAACGTAAATAAGCTACGGACTGCCCGGTAGTAAGATGTAAAAAAATATACCTTGAATAAATTAAATTAACAGTTTTAAATTAAGCTATGTAGTGTTAATCACCCGTAACGGTTTCTACGCAGTTTAAGGTGTTAGACTCATGCTGATAATAGTTGAGGTGTGTCGGGGTTAAATTTTCAACTGGACGTTATGTACTAAGGGTGTTTTTCTAAATTGGTACTCGGACCGAGGTATTCCAATCCTCTTTTCATTTAAATATTAATGAATTTACTTTAAACTAACTTTTTGTAACTAAACCCTTTTGTTTATTTTTATATTTGTTCAAATTATTTAAAAATCCTTTCATCAGAACAAGCGTGGTTAATTTGCCAGGAATGTTTTAGTGGACTAAACATTTTTTAAATAACGGAATATAACAAGCAACTTTGGTACACATAGATCAATTTAAAAAATAACAAGTTTTCTGTATTTTTTTTAAATGGAAAAAAAAGAGTTAAGGAGCGGGGGATAAGGGGTACCAAATATAAATTAACATGAAATGTTTTAAAACAAAACAAACAAGTTGTTACGAAAATGTTTTCTCCCTCAATTCTCTATTGGATGAAATAAAATTCATTGGAATGGAACTGATTCTAAAGTTGAAATGGCGAATATACTTTCACCTCCATAAGGAACAAATGCGCTTTACATTGCACAGCAGGTAGTTACGACAGACCTTCCATTTTATTTTAGTTTTTATTTTAACCTCGGTGCTACTAATCCTTGGGAAATGTTTACTTCTTCCAACCCTCCTAGGGGGGGATTAAGGGGCAAGGTAAAGTTTTTTTTCTGCTACGTCACATAAAAAGTATTATAGTATTCGGTCAAAAGAGTTTAGAAGAATGTAGAGCTATTTGGTAGTCAGTAAAAATTGAAATGCTACTATACATAATGGGACGAATTGGGAGCAACTGCGAAGAAGCATACATGTATGTCCATCAAAGCATTTTGTTGATAAATTTAGTAAAAAATTGTATTTTCTGACCAAGCCATTTAATGAGAATTATATAAATACACTTATCATACCATAGAGCTTATTACAAACTGGTGACCTGGTGGTCTAGGGCTAAGGTGTCAGATATATCTGATTACCAAACCCTTCCTTCACCTCTGACAAGACATCTTGTGAATGTGAGTAATGTCAGGCCTCCACCGTGGTTCGGATCCCACGTTAAACTGTAGGTCCTCCATTTCATCTCACAATCACCCTAGCATTACACATTAGCGTAAGTGTGTATAACCCGAACGGGTAGTAAGACGCGGTGCTAATAATAATATTACAAACTATATGAACATATATCAGTATGCAAAGAACTAGGAATCTGCGAGTCTAAACACTCATTATCTAGACATGTTATTATTATTATTATTAGCACCGCGTCTTACTACCCGTTCGGGTTATACGCACTTACGCTAACGTGTAATGGTAGATTGATTGTGAGATGAAATGGAGGACCTACAGTTTATCGTGGGATCTGAACCACGGTGGAGACCTGGCATTCCTCATCTAGACATGTTAGTAAGTAGAAGTAGAACAAGTTTTTATTTTATCGTATGGCTAGATCCCCGTAAAAATGGTGAGACGATATAAAGTGAAAAGATCCTTACAAAGATGGAATCAAGTACTTTTTTTACTTGATAGATTTTAGATATGATTTACAATGTTTTTGAAAATCGAAATAAAACAAAATCGTCTTGTCACACGAAATCCGCCACTTTTATAAAAAAAAAATCTTTAAATTTACACGAAATTAAGCAGAAATTTCGACCATGCTGTAATTTGATTAGTATTTTGTTTTAGTGTAAGCTAACTTTAGGCTACAAAATTATGACAAATGCAGACAAATTTCACAAAGAATTTTAAAGCAAATATATATAAGGTTTCAATAGTACATTATTATTTTGTATACATTGTTTCAACATGTAAATAATACTTAAACACATCAGCTAGCATGTAATTTTGAAAAAAACATGAAATACCACCGAAAAGTGAGTTTTAAAAAAAGAAATTTAACTAAAAATAAAACAATTTTTACGGGGCTCTACGTATGTCATATTTGAGCGGGATGGACTTTGACGTCCAGGTTCGGTCAACTTATTTATAGACTACTAGACCCTTCCCCCTCCCCCCCTATTATTATTTTTAACGCACATATTGAAAAATCATCATAGAGACTACCATAAAATATTAGTGACTATCGACATTTTTATGAGGAATAAATTAAATTTTCAAAAATAAAATATAGCCTATGTTACTCGCTGATAATGTAGCTTAATAATGGCTAAAAAATTTTTTAAATAGGTCCAGTAGTTTGAGTTTATCCATTACAAACAAAAAAACAAAAAATCAAATATTTCCTCTTTATAAAAATAGTATAGATATAGATAAAGCGGGCGACTGTCTTGACCCAAGCTTTGTAATGTAATGGTCGATATGAAAAAAGCTTGGTTTAAGATCCTGATTGGGTGCGTCGAATGCTCACTTTGAATGCTCATCTCGATAGTGCTTCGGTTTTTTTTCCCCTTTCTAGCAGAGATGTCAGAATTACAAGTCGAGAATACAGCGTTGTTTTTTTTAAATTCATTATAATTTTGTCAATTTTGAGAATCCTACAAAATAATTTTATTCTGACACGTCTTGCTAAAAAATTGTTTTATCACAAAACGTCATGATACGTGCAATGCAACTATACATAACAACATAGCCTTACAATCACATACTCAGTAGTGTAGTATCAGTGAGGCTGTCGAGAAACGTATAGCAAGTACTGTGTCTGTGATTGTATCAGTGAGGCTGTCGAGAAACGTATAGCAAGTACTGTGTCTGTGATTGTATCAGTGAGGCTGTC